>PYAF01005082.1:895934-909656 GCA_007407185.1 Glycine tomentella | reverse complement strand
GCGATTTCTGGGCTCGTTTGAACTCCGATTAATTCGCCGTTTGTTGCGTTGGACTCGGTTCGACGAGACGAATCCAATGGTGCAATCAAAACTGAATTTCGGGCAAAACTCAGAAAACCCAGAAAAACGAAAAATCGACCAACACCTCAAACGTGGCTCTGATACCACTTGTTGAGGCCAACGGATCAATTGGGTGTTGGTACACACGAATTTGAGAGAAAAATAGCTTCTATTACTCACAAGAATAGAATTACAGAGATTTACAAACTCAAAAACAAAACAACTCTCAAACTCAGACCACTGACACAACACTCAGTAAGAATTGGGTGTTGGTACACACGAATTTGAGAGAAAAATAGCTTCTATTACTCACAAGAATAGAATTACAGAGATTTACAAACTCAAAAACAAAACAACTCTCAAACTCAGACCACTGACACAACACTCAGTAAGAATTCTCACTACTTGGATGAATTCACGCTTGGTGTTTCTGTGTGTCTAAGTGATGATATACAAGTGAGGTTTGCACCTCTATTTATAGGGGGAAGAATGGTGTGAACGTTGGAGGGTGGTGGTAGCCAGCTGGTGGACAGCTTGTGTGCATTAATGGACAGCTGGAATACATTAATGGTGGCCCAGGGGCTGCTTTCGGCTGGACATCATCACACATGTCCTTATTATATTGGGTATAACGGAAATTATAATGTACGGAATTGGAAAATTATGAACACTGAAATTTGTTAAAGTTTATTCATCAGTTAAATGAATTACGTTTAAGTTAAATAAAGTTTATTAAACAAGCAAACTAAGAAGAAAGTATGATTGAATTTTAGTTAAGATGATTTGAATATTTGCAAAGAAAGCAACTAGTCCTATAAAAAGGGTAAGAAAAGTCAAGGACCTCAAAGGAAAATATGAAAACAGATGTTATGATGAATAATATCTCTAAAAATTTAATTTTTTTTATTTATTCTAATAACATTATATATTCTATGTAACCGGCTTCATACAATGTAAGATTATTATTTTATGGATAAAATTTAATGATTTATAATTATTTAAAAACATTGAAATTAGGTATTATTTAATATCTTATTAAATATTTTTAAAGGAAATTAATTTGTCTTTTGAAGAAGTGATTCGCTGATTATTCATGTTTCTATAAAAGGACTATCACCTATATATGTGATCAGTATCCTCGATCACTGGTCTTCTTGTTCTCCTTGATATTGTTCCTGCTTTATGTCAAAGATATAAACCACATGTAATGGCCAAAATGTCTGTCAGCCTCCCTAGAGTGGCAGTGCTCTAAGATAGCATGCGTTTCATCCTCTACAGTGCATCTGCTAATTATTTTAACCCTTGAGTATTAAGATGTAGCTGTATAAGTAATTGATCCTTGTTCATTTGTTTTTTTTTAATATATAATATATGCCTTTTTTAATTGATAGAAAGAGAAGAATATAAATGATTGATGTTGTACTTGTGTATGTTGGGAAAGGCACGTATGCATAGCGGAAAAATTACACATATATGCAGTGGTAAATAAAACCTTTTCTGCTTGCTTGAGTGAACTTGTGAGAAACGTAATATACGGCAATCCAAAAATCCAAGAGTGCAGAAAAATAAAGAGATAATGGCAAGAAGAACACCAACAATTTTAACGTGGAAAATCCTCGATGTGAGGAAAAAATCACGGGACCAAGTCCAAAAAAAAATTCTCCACTATGTAAAATATCAAAGAGTACATTAAAGAGTTTCTATAACAGAACCTCACAAATAAATGCCTACTCACTTTTAAAATAGTGGAAAATCAACAATGCAACAATATTCAAATAGAGGCCCACAATAGGCTAAAAAATATCTTCTGCCAAAATATGAGAGAAATAAAGTTCTAAGTATACTAGATAAAAGTCCACAATATTACGAACAACTAACTGAAATTTCATCCAAAACAAAGTACAAATGAGTATCCAACCTATACAGCAAAATGAGCAAAATTCCTTCTTATTTTTTCTCTCGTTGACGGCGCAGAAGAAAGTTGAAAACCAAAAACAAGCGGCCACGCAACATTCACGATACCAGCCTTTTATCCTTCTTTTTTTTTTATTATTTTATTAAAGTGGTAGGCCCACTTGAAGGAGGCCCACCAACAGTGTAGTGTCTCCAAGAATTGGAGAAAAGATTGTGGATATTGTACATGATACTATAGTAGGGAATCTGCAAAATTTATCATAGCAGGTGGTTTACTCTTATTTTTAAAAGTGACATTGAAAGATAGCCTTTTTGCTTCTTTATCCTGGTCCTGATCGATCAATACCTGTTAGTGTGTTAATGATATTTCATAAGATTAAATGGGGTGTTCTGTCACAGGTTCTATATGGTAGCCACATTATATATCTGTATAAGTGTATGCGTAATAGTACATATTACTATTGTATTACTGAATTGAGTTACAGCTTTAACAAATTCTGTTGTCTCTTTTCCTTTGTATCAATAACAATGTCATTTGATATGGGGAACCTCGGTGGTTATGAAGGTTACACTATTTTGGCCACATTTCAAACGCAGCAATTAGTTTCATATCATATTAATTTGTTACTTCTTACTGGCCTCATTTTAATTCTGTTCTTTTGGGATGGCTGCAGTCTATGATTAAAGCTCTTGCAAATCTTTCACAAAATTCTAATTCTGTTCTTTATTCAATAATAAACAAATGTCATAATTTCCTTCCACAGCTCAGTCATCAGTTTTTTCCCTTGCACTATATCTTCTGTTTTTTCATTTTCATTTGAAATTAATGGCTTACATTTGGTGTACTTTACAAGGGTGCAATTGGGTATTCCAGTGGAATTTATGTGCAGATTGACACTGGCAGTGATGTTCCCTGGTCAGTTGCAGCTCCTGCAATGGTTGTCCCCAGACAAGTGGGCTTTAGGTGAATTCAATTTCTCCATTAATTCTATATCTGGTTTATAAAACAGTAAAGTCAATATACCCCCAGAATTTGTCAATATATCATGTTTGGTTTGCTGGATTTTGTTACAGATTCAGCTCAATTTTCTTGACCCCATCAATATCTTTATTAAATCTTTTGTTCTGACCAAAGGTGCTATAATTGAATACTCAATCATCAGATGCCAGCTGTTCCGGTCAGAACAACCAGTTCTCTTACACTTTCTAGTATGTATATATGGAGATGGTAGGGGGACATCAGGCTATGATGCATTAGGATGTGTTCTGAGGGATCTGTGACAACAAATTCTTTAGTGCCTGCAGTTTTTCGGTGAGTTTTCATTAGCCTGAAATGGTGGATACCATCCCTATTTTTTTCATGATTGTTGGTTTAATCTTGGAAAACATTACTTTGTGAACGAAGCAGTTGCAATTTTAAATCAGCAGACTAGCTAGGGACTTGACAAAGTTTGATGGAGCAGTTGATATGTTTGAATATGGGCAAAAGGAAATGCTTGTCACCTCCCAACTCTCCCATTGTCTAAAAGGAGATAGTTTCTTAGTGTGATTGTGGGTCCAAACATAGTTGCTCTACTTGTTCCATCACAGTTAGTTTTTTTTATTTTTATTTTTATTTTTATGGGCAAGACAAATGTTAGTTTGTTAGTTTATGTTAGAAATGTCAGGGATTCAAACTCGCGATTTCTTCCTCCCGCTTATCCTTAAGCCCTTGCTTTTGGCTTTCCAACCACCCCTTATATCTTTTGTTCCACCAAAGTTAGTTCTTTCATAATAATAAAAATGCTAAATTTCAATATTCTTCTATCAATTAGACTTTATATTTTTTTTTGTGGTTTTTAAGTAAAAAAAATATCTGCTGAGGGTAATCTGAATTCTTTGGTGAATTTAGCAGGGGGATTTGTACCATTGTCCTTTGTTCTTCAGAGCCTAGTAAAATCTTTCGTTAAAAGTTTCAGACTCTACTAGTAAGCCATGCCCAATGCTTAGTACCGGAAGCCACTCAATATTCAGTGGGGCTACTAATGATTGATCTAAGCAAGATGTTAAAATGATATTTTTGTCTGTCAATCTTGAATGTTGAAATCAGTTCATAATTTCTAACGTATAGATTATGTATGTGATTGGGAAGAATGGAATGCCTAGATGAAGATTTGAATTTGGCACCAATTTACAGCTATTTAGTATGTTCCGGGTTTGTCATTTACTTAAGTGTTTATTTTGGAACAGTGCCTTGAGCAAGACCAAATTAATAATCGGTCCTTCGAACCAGAAGTAAATACTATATTCTTACAGTGTTTATTTTTAATTTAATACGTTAAACAATATAAAAAGTTAATATACAATGAGGTTGTCTATTGCGTGTATATATGGGCACACAAGGTAATATATACAAGCAAGCCTGTTTGTGGCATGCACTTTCATAAGTAATGCATATAATGTAAATTTTACCTTGTGCATGTACATAAAAGTGAGATCAATCCACCAAAGCCGCATTACTATTCATTTTTATTTGATTAATGACGTTGTTGCTATAAACAGAATAAATTTTCATATTGACAAATTAAAAACAAGTAGTCCACTTATTATAATATTTGTGAAGGACATGATCTTCTAAAAACTTAAACCTTAATTAGCTAAAGATTTGTGAATATGGTCTTTAACATAATCAAAAAATTAAACAAATAAACAAACATATCAGAGTTTCTTTTTTCCATGCATTATATAAACCTCACTTCTTCAACTCTCGAACTCGTCACATTGGTAAAACGGCACAATGGAGCTGAACTCGTTGAACTTGAACATGAGATCATCTCCTTCCTCATATCTATTGGAATCTTCATACTCAAAATACGTCTGAATGTGATCAGGAAATGTGCACTGTGGCAACTCAGATTCCATCTGTGTTGATGAAAGATTGACCACAGATGTCATCTCCATCATTTCCTTGAACTTTGATGACTGAAGTAGAAGCTCCAATGCTGACGTAGCACTCGCTGGACGAGGCTGATGTGGCACCAACGTGGCTTCTTCTACAATAGTATTATTGAGTGAATCTTTGTTGTGGAAGAAGCTAGGTTCTTGTTGTTGATCAGGGCTTGGGGTGAAGTTGTTAGTGCAATTATTATTATTATTATTACTATTATTATTATTATTATTATTATTATTATTATTTATGTTAGTGAGATTAATACTAATCTGGTCGTCGTTAACGTTGTTGGTGTCGTTGTTGGGCTTAAGCCACTTAATGTAACGGCTGAGATCGAAATTGGTGACAGCATTGAGTCCACGGTATTCTATGGCTGCCAGGTCATAGGCAGTAGCAGCTTCTTCTTGGGTAGCTGCGAAAATTAGAAAGATGATCGATTTGAGATTTTTATAATGGACAACATATGATCAATGTATATAAGTTTTTATATTAATGATAACGACGTATTATAATATAGTGCGTAAAGAGAAAAGGTTAAGTTAACAAATCAGTTAAGAGTTGGTGGCTTTCCCTGCCACACGACGACTGATAAAATTTGCCATATATACATGTCCCATGCAAACCCACGGCGTGGGAATAAGCTAATTAAATAATAACCTAATTGAATTTAATGAATGAAGTGATTTATTGAAGTACTTCCGGATGTTTTTGGTTTACAATAATTGTAAAAGTGCTTTCATCTAAGTTTCAAATTGAAGAAATTAAGTTTATGGACGTGGACCAAAAAGATTGATCACTTATACTAATTAGATTTGTGCCACTTGTGTGTATTACTACTAGGATTAAATAGCAAAACTTATTTGCAAATAAGTAGTATTCTTAGTGCTATTCTTCAATCAAATTTAAATTTAAAGGTCTAGCTATTATAATTATTAAGGATAAAACTTTAATTTTTATTAAACAACATCCAAAATTATCAAAGGTTCTGCACGTCAGTGCTGCCATTAATTGCTAAATAATAACAAAGGGCACATTATGTAAGATTCAAAGCATTTCCGTGTAATATTAATCAATAATGTTAATGCATTTTCTCATTGCTGGTTAAAACTTAAAACTGCTTAAGGAGATGAGAACTTACCATAGGTTCCGAGGTAAAGATATTTATTGCCAAAAACTTTGCCTATCCGAGCCTCCCACCTTCCGTTATGATGATGTCTGGTAATTGAAAGTAAAAAAAAATTTGATTAGCTAGAATCGATGATGTCTACGACTGGGTGTATGGTTGATTTCGAAGAGTTAATCAGCTTATTCAATTAGCAGATGCAATTAATATATGCATATGCAAAATATACATACCTTGCAACACCTCTGTATTTAGAAATTCCCCGAGAAAAACCACTGCTTTTCCTGCAATTTAATTTTAAACAAAACCGTCTCTATATAAGGCATAGTTTTTGTGAAAATCTTATTGATTTCCAAAGAAGAAGCTTTGCTAGAAATTTACCTCCTCAGCGATCCGATATACTCCTCCCGTGATTGACCCTCCATTTCTTTCAGTTCGTTCAGGTAGTTTGATAACTGCTATTCAAAATACAAATTTGGTGTGTTTTATTTTCGTTCTAAATTAATCTCACTCGCAAGATGCATATAATATGTAAAACCACACAACATATATTAATAAAGAAAAGTGTTTTAGAATAATAAAATTATGTACCGGAAAATTAAGAATGGTATCTTGACCCCAGTATCTCAGTGCTGCTAGATCATAAGCATGTGCTGCTGCCTCTTCATTGTCATAAGCGCCTGAATAATATAAAACTTTCTTAATAACCATATACTTGGATATGACCACTCTTTTGATCAATATATACTCTGATATACGTACCAAGGTAGACTGAACCCAATGATATGTGACCAACCAACCCCCACAAGATTGAGAATACCACATGGAAGGAAATTAAATTAGAAATATTAGCTAACTTCATCGAACATTCAAACTGCATATATAATTAAATTGATGCAAATTATTGATACAACGGTAAAGAGAATGAACCTTGTCGCCCTTTTTTGTTCTGTGATTCATTCCAGCAATGCTTGTCCCACAAATGAGCTTCGTATCGGCCTGTCCATCGGTGCCTGATATGATGAATATATACCCATTTAATGAAATTAGCTAACTATAGGAATAATTAAAATTAAAATGATGAGTTGAAGAAGTTGAGAGACAGCGAGAGGCAATGATAAATTGAATAAACAAGGAATCAATTAATCAAATTAAGATCAACCTGGTGACTCCTCGGTATATTGAGCTGCGTTGAGGTGGGGAGTCTCTAGGGACACTTCTCCTTGTTCGTTTCACCTTGGTGGTCACAGTGTTGGTTACGTTAAGATTATTATCGTCATTGGTGGTAACATTGTTTTTCTGGGTACGCAGCTGTGATTTTTTGGCCATGGAGAAAGTTGCACCATGCACGAGAAAGAACAAAGATGAATGGTGATGATATAATGGTGCATACAAAATAAGTTTATATATATGTATGAGTTATTATATAGTAGTGAATGAAGTGAAGAGGTTTATAAAGGAATGGGCTAAAGGATGGGGTTGGAATAGATTGTGCTGGCAAACATGGGGATAGCCGGCCCAAAGATGGTTGTTTCTGGCCGTCTGCTAAATCGGCTCTATGTTAAATTGTTTCTCCCTTGTCTTCACTCCAACTTTGTGTGATATAGCTTTCAATACTTCTGATGTCTCTTAATTTGTTGATTTTAATAGGTTTATCCTTTGTTTTGTACCTCATAAACAAGTATTTCCTGTTTACATTATTTTCATAATTAGATTTTATATATATATATATATATATATATATGTACACACCGGGATAATGTGGATACAAAAAATAAGTTTAAAAATATTTATCAAATAAAATAATGGGGTATGATTTATAGATAATTTTATCCTTTTAAAATATATAATTAAAGTTTTGACTTTTAAGTTCATATGCATAAAAAAATTATTAATATTTTAATAAATTAATCTTTAACTCTTAGTTAGGAGTATTTCAAGTAAAATTGTTACTCATTTTTCGACTTTTGTTTAAAAAAAAAGTTGACGATCTAGCAAGCTGTCAACTTTTTTTTAAGATCCATAAAACATCTTTTTTTTTCGCATTAAAAGTTTAGTGTATTTAAATATTTTACTCGAGAAAATTTAAATATAAGTAGTAAAAACCCAAGGCTATGCATATCATTTTAAAATATGTACAAAATTAATGAGAAAAAAATATATTTTGTACAAAAATATATTATATTATTGTAAATTAATCATTTGTATAATCCATAAAGTTTTAATTATAAAATTAAATGATTAATCAATATAAAGTTTTATTCAACAATTGTGTTTTTCATCTTAATTATATTTAGGTATTTCCATTCATTTATCCATACAACAAATTAGTTTTATTAATGCCGATAAACTTATATATGCATGTACTTAGCGATATAAAATTTGTAACTTGCGGCTCAAATTCGGATAAGTCTGTTCATGTGTATGGTAATTAAGGCTCAGAGGAATTGAAGTAAAAACTGTTAATCAGCTAAAAATATAATGCGTGGGAGGATTGTTGGGGATTTAACGGTTAAGAATAAGTTAATTCTAAATTCGACAAAAATCATCATACTAGTTACTATATATAATCTAAACTTTTGCAAGATCAAATTTGACTTTTGTATTTATTTACTATTATTTTTCTAAGTGATTAGCTGGTTGAATATCTATAACTTAGCTAGGCAGGACAAAATTTTAAAGTATACGTAGAATGCGTTGTTACACCTAATTATCAACATGTAAATGTGGTTGAACCATATATTCCATATTTTTTTAAAGAGAAATTAAAAAATGTAACATAGTACTACTTTACTAAGTTACCTAATGTTGTCTCCTTAGACAAGTAATTTAACGCAGAGCAGTTCCACCATGTTACCGATGTAGGTGTAACTACCCCATGTGGACGATTAAAAGGGTTATGCAGTTTTTGGGTTAAGGGTTGCCCCGCATTTCCACCATTTCTGAATTTAATGTTAGTGGGGCCTAAGAATTAGATCATGTTTGCAGTAACTAGTTGCTTCTTATAGTGGATGGAGATGTACATGGACTGCCATGCACACTGTATTGTTAATGGGTAAAACCACACATGCACTAAATGCATTAATTAGTCATGCTTCGGTGTTTAGTAGAAATTTGGTAAGCAAACCATTGCTCATTTTCAAACACTGCCTCTCACTGAGGGTCACCTAAATTGCACCTAATGGCTAAAAGTCATTTACCAGTCTCAAGTGCTTATTTGGTTTCTTATATTAAAATGTTTGAGGTTTTTTTTCTAAGAAAAATGTTAACTAAATAACTAGTGTACCTAGTACACGGATAATTTATGTTTGATAAGAGTGTAAAATCATTTTTACATTAACAAGGACAGAAATATTTATTTTCTCATATATATCTGTCTCTCACACAAATGTTTTATAATTTATACTTTTTGACGTATTGATAGAACAAAGAATGACTAAAGATGTTGAACTATATATATTAAATTTGTGCGTGATTTTTTTCTACGTTTTTTTTCTCGTCTTTGTTGTAACAAAATGAACAATTGGTTAATCTTTAATGTAACTATTTTGAAAAACAAATAATTACTTATGAGAAATAAACTATACCAAAACATCCCTGAATTATTATTAACGAAATAAATATTTTTCTGTGTTGCATGCTTGTGCTAACTTTAAAGCTTCCTCTAACGCAGATTTCTTATAATTCATACTTCTTGAAGGTCTCAGTACGTAGAACGAAAAACTTAAATGAACTTAAGAATATTATAATTTATAAATAAGAATTAGGATTACATATGTCTATCTGATGAGAGAATGAAAGGTGGGTACCTGAAAATTGAAAAAGAAATTGGTTCGACATTTCATTCCTTTACAAAGCAAACCCTTTAGATAAAATTAGATGAACTAGCCGTTAAAATTTATTATAAATTATAACTGATTTCACTTGTTCATTGTTGCATTTCTTTTTTTTTTTTTTGAAAGGCCATGAGAATTATATTTATAACTCTGAAGAGTGAGTTACAATACAACTTGTGGCTGAAATAGACTGAAAATAACTCTTAACCAAAATCAATCATAAACTATATTGTTCAATGTTGATTAAGGATGCTTTTTCTTAAATATATAGTATACTTTCTAAATAATTTTAAAAGTAGTTTTAAACTAAAAAAAATATTTTTCATTTTAAAGTAGGATTTAAAATTCAACAAAAGAAATTCAAATTGATTTTCTTACAAAATATGAATCTGAAATTTAAATTCAATCCATTTAATTGGATCTGAACTTAAAATCCAATCATGTAAATGGATCCGGATTGGATTTTTGAAAACATGTCCACCCCTTCACAAGTTGTGCTAGCACACAAGTTAATTCCAACATCATAATAAAATCTGAAAAAAAAAAAAAAAAAATCTAACCCCACACGGGATATCAAACCCTCAAGATTACACATGCCCTGTACATGTATACGACCCAAAACATATCAGAAAAGTTACATCAACAATGTTTACGAATCCATAAACTTAACAGATAACAATTTCCATGTAATCTCCAAATCCAATTTCTGTCGAAGCATATGCCAATATCATCAAAATTCACACCAGTTCTTACTCACATAAACAGTTCACCAGAATATGCAAACAGTAATATACTCACAAAAAAGTTCACCATTAGACACGCTATAGCCAAACAAATTTCAACCATATTAGCATCTATACAGGATCCAACGCTGAACCTTCCAGAAATTCCTCCCCTGCTCATTCTGTTCGTACATAACCTGATACTTTTCCTAAGACATTCCACAGAGTTCTGCAACCAGTCCACTAATGAATAGGAGAAACTTTCTTCCTCGCCTTTAGCCATTTCCAAGAATAAAGCTTTGCAGATTCGAAAATTCCATTACATTGCATGGGTTGAACTCTGAATATCATCTTATTTCTAGCCAACCAAATTGCTCTTACCACTGCATGCCACACACCCATCCAACCCACCAAGTCAACACCATGATTATGATATTAAATTTTTCATTATTTCTCTATTTTATTCCAAGTTAACTAGGTAACAGAGGTGGGTTTTTTTTTTATTATTTTGTAATCACAGATACATTGATAGTAATTCACTACCACTATACACGTATGCGAAATGTCACATTAGCTATTGATTAATGTGCAATATCACATTAATTATTCATATGTGGAACACGTCAATCAGTTCAATGCCATATTTTTATTAAATTAACTATTAAATAATGAAAACATTAACTAGAAAAACCAATCCGAGTTCACTATTAACAAAAGCCCAAAGAAAGCAGACACCCCTGACAAGTGACAACGATTATTAAAGCCCAAAAAGAAACCTTGTCAGGACTTCAAACCTAGTAAGAAGAAGCCCAATACAACGTTATCTATCTGAGTAAATGTACTGCTGCTAGCCTGCTACACAATGTTGGTGCCTTTCGGCTGATTATTATTATTAATATTATTCTATTAAAAATTGACCAAAATAAATAAATAAAGGTTCTGCTAAATTGTCTGGAAAAAGTTCCTTAGAAGAAAAAATAGAAAGGAAAAAAAATATGAATTATGAAGTTCTTTTTTGTTGGTTGAAGATAAAGAAAAAACAAGATGGAGAGAAAGGTTAATTATTAAAGATAAAAAAAATTAAAAATCTCTCATTTTTCTCTCAATTCAAATTTTTATTTTTTCTCTCTTATTTTCTTTCCTTCAATCCAAACGGAAGATTAAAACCATAACAGGGATAAAAAAAAAAAGAGTCTGCTATTTTCACACAAATTTAAATAAAATTAACAAGAAAATCCATTTAGCTAGAGAGAATTTTTTAAAGTATTATTTTTATCTTTCAATACTTATTATATTATTTTTTTTCCTAGAGAATAAGATATTGTTCACATTTGAATTAATTTTATTTATATAAATAAATTTTAGTCCATTTTAGTACCAACAAAAATGGTTAGAACTAAGTTTTTTAAAAAATAAAATAGCCATTGAATTGGTGAAGGAATCAGTTCTTAATTTATGGATCAAAGATCACAGTTGAAATTTGCTTGAATGGAGTAATTTATAAGAATTAAATATGTCCTCTGATTAAGCTTTGTACCCGTATTTATTTGGGCACGGGTTCATTTATTAGCTTTTGATTTGACGTACGCGACATTCCCCTTTAATTAATATCATTACCAATATGATCCGACAAAGTAGAAAACATCGGTCTCGCTCGATTCATGCATTTGATGAAAAATAAAAATGTCAACTTGTTTCGGGAAGATGTAGTATAAAAAATATCGTTAGTAATTTCTAACTATTTTATTTAAGAAATTATGATTTTTTTATTAGAATGCATAAAATTATATTAATTATTACTTTCTTAAAAAAATTTATAATCTTCACAATAAATATTTTTTTTATTTACTTAATCAACGCTTTAAAAAAAATACAAATTAACAAAATCCTTTATTTAATATTAGAATCAAGTAATAAAGTAAGATTATTTTTTTCAATAAATATTAGTCCATTAATTTTATTAAAAATATCAGTTTCAAATTCAAACCTATAATTTTTCTCTTCTTCCTTCCTTCACCCTTCCCAGCCTTATATCTCCATTTATAATATCAAAATACTACCTCTAACTACCGTGAAAACACTTTGTTTCTGGCAGTATATAGAATCAATAATTTTATCTAGGAAAAAAATGGAGCATCTTAAAGATATTAATTAAAAAACTACTCTTGATTAGATGTTTTGTAGTGTTTACTTAAGTGTTTGTAAAATTAATTTTGATTAAATTAATTTTAAAGTGATGCCAATTGTGTTTAAATTTTTTATTGTTTAGAAACAAAGTCAATAGTATAATTTTTTAATTGGAAAAAAATATAATTTTATATAGATTATTTAAACAATTGCAAATGTAAAAAAACTTTAATTCAAAACCATTTCACTTAAAGTTGCTTTGACATCTTATATGCATTTAAATACTTTCTACACCAAAACACTTCTAGTTTTTTTCATTTTAGAGGAAAACACTCCTATTTAAGATAGGAGTAATGCATAAGCAACAAAAAAATTCGAAACAGATATAAATTCAATGTCAATGAATACTAAACCAAATAGGCTATCAATTTCTTAAAGTCAAAAGCAAATGTCAGTAAATACTAAACCAAATAGGAGTACATTATATTTTAACACGATTTTTTATCCTTTAAAAAAACATGATTCCGTTAAAAAAAATTATGAGGTTTTGACATGATTTTAATTAACGTAACATAAAAACACTTCATTATTTTAAAATGTTAAGAGTCTAAACTCAAGGATCAATCAGTTAACTCACGTCATCTTCATTCAGATGCACATTAGTTTCCTGCATTCTCACTCGTTGAATAAATATCACACTTGTATGTTTTGTAGGCCGGAGTCCGAAATAACAATTCAAATATTATTTTTCTTTCTCTTTTATCCCATAATTCATTATTATAGAAAATAAATATGAATTTTTTTTTCACAAGATTAAAAATAATATTGTAATTTATATTTATTTATAATATCTAATATCTAATCTGTCTTAATTTTTAAACATAAAATTAAATTAATATATTATTTAACATATTACTTAATATGCATCAAATATTAAATAGGATATAAATTTATCATGTTTTTACTTTAACATAATTTATTAGACTATTATTTCTTTTTCTATGTTATCTT
>PYAF01005082.1:831331-895834 GCA_007407185.1 Glycine tomentella | reverse complement strand
ACTCTTTTCATTCTAAAATAATAGTCATTCAAGGTATTTTTATCCAGAACAAAAAAAATAATTAATAATTTTTTATAAAATTAATCTTATATTATTATTAATCTATTTATCGATTTTGATATTTATCATTAATATTATAAATAATATAAGTAAAAAATATAATTAATAATATATTGAAAAATTATAATAATAATGATGAGATAATTTTTTTCTCTTATATGATGATAATGTGACGGAAGGTGCATATTTTTATATTTAACCTTTTTTCCTCTATTTTGATAAAATTAACAGACTATTTTCATTTCTTTTATTTATACCTAAGAGTCAAATCTGTTCTACCAATTGTTATATCTTCGTACTCATTTCTTATTTGAGTTTCAAAATATTCTTTCCTTTTATTTTATTTTATTTTTTAAAAAATGTAGACAGTGTCTCTGTTTTGCCTGGTAATCATAATTTTTTTTGGAAGCGTGGACGGTGAACAATTTTTTATTTATTCTAGAAAGCGCGAATACCGTGACGGTCAATATTTTACCGCGGTTCTATAACTATTTGCAAGACAAGCAAGATATTGTAGAGAAATTGAAGTGTGGAGGTGCTTTTGTGGGGGCAAAGAGTAGAGAGTAGATCTGTCACAGAGCGTAGAGTCGCCGGCGACGGCGAGGCTGTACTGTGACCGCGATTAACGATGATTAGCCTTCGCCGGAGAGGCGAAAACATCCCGGCGAAATCGAAGCGATTCAAACGCCAATTGGTGAAGTTCGAGGAGCTGCCGGATTACTTAAAGGACAGCGAGTTCATATTGGACTATTACCGCTCCGAATGGCCCGTGAAGGAAGCCTTGTGGAGCATCTTCGCGTGGCACAACGAAACCCTAAACATTTGGACGTACGATTCAATTCCAAGTTCCAACACTCTCATTTCAAACATTTGGTGTACGATTGCTTCGTTTGCTCGATTGATGATTAATAATTACTCGCGTTTGGTGACTGCAGGCATGTAGGAGGATTTCTCATATTCGCTGTGTTGGCGGCGATGAGCACCACCTCGGAGCTCTGGAATTTGCTCAGGTATGCTAAACGCAGGATCGCCACGTCGTTTTGATCTTTGTGTATACTAGTGTTGTTGTTCGGTATGAGACAGAATGAATGAACTGATGTTGTGTGAATGTGAGAATGGAACGCCAGATCGTCCACGGCGCTCGGGTTGTCGACCACGGCGGCGGAGATGAACGGGTCTAACAGTGACGCCTTCCCGGTAATGTTTTATAAAGCGTATTTTAAATTCATTGTTTCGCATAATAATAGTGATAGTAATATTACATTGCCAAAAATAAAAGTGATAGTAGTAGTGAATCTAGTGATTATTATGCATATCGCAAAATCAATTCAAATTTATTGTTTGATACAATTAATAAAATAGTGATATAAATTAAATTAATTAATTTGTGTCTATTATTACTTTTCTGACTAAAACAACTAAAATAAAATAAAATAAGAAGTAAGTATGGGATACTTTACAGAGCAAATAGTGTATCACAGAAAGTGTGAAGGGTTTATCCTATCGCAAACTGAATTGTTTATTTTTTTTAATATAACAGAATTGTTATTGTTATGAATAAATATGTTAACTTTAATAATATAATTTAGGAAAGGATGCAAAAGTTATTATGCGTTTCTCATTATACCATTTTTTTTTTACGATGCTTATTATACCATAAACATGCGAATATAACTTATTAAATAATTATAATTTCTAAATCCTCCTAAAACATCCTTCTATTAATCTTCTTACTTGCTCTGCATAATAAGTATGGAATGTTTTTTTATGCCTTAAATTAATGTATTTATTTATTTTATACAGGCTTATTAGAAGATATCTGTGTTTTGAAAATCAAACCCATCTTTTTTTTTTTTTTTTTTACAGAAATCGTCAGGTGTCCAGTTCAAATAAACCAAACTGACCCGAATAAAAATTAGTCTGAAGAGCTGAAAAACTGGTAAAAAAAATCGGGTAAATCAGATATATAGCGGGTTAACAAAAAGTGCTTAATATAACATTATTTTCGTTTTTTTCTTCTTAAAATAATGGAAATTAATCTAAAATATTTATCATCTTTTTAATTCTAAATATAAATTTGTTATTATTAGTAAATGTTGATGTGTTTTATTGAATCTTTGACTTAAGTATTATAATATATTTAATATTTAATTTGAACTTTACTTTAAAAGCCTATGAAATTATGCATTATTTTTAGTATTATAAAATGAATGTGTTTATAATTATCGTTACTGATTTAACTCTGATTTAATTATGATTGGACCTGTAACCCTTCAAGTAATATCTTTATCATCGGTCTAGTTTTACAAACATTGAATATAACTTTTGATAATTCTTTTATAATGAGATTTCTTACATTCTCTCGTGAAGTTTAACCATCACCTCTTTTCGAATGTTTTTAGTGGGGTCCTCTTCAACTTTTAGATTTTCATTAATATCTGCTTGGGCATAGTATTTTCATGTTTTTAAAATCGTTCAATGCTCAAACATTAATTGAACTGATATTAATAAAATAATTTTACCTCTAATTATATATATAAGAAACGTAGGACTAAATTATGAAGACTAAAGAAAGTGATTATATCATTTTTAATTAATACTAACGTAAATTCAATTTTGATTTGAAAAATGCTTTAAAGATTTAATTGGTTTAATTTATGGTTAGATATAATAATATTACCTCTTTCTTTATATATAAGATTCTTTTCACTTTATTAATTATCTCTTTTTATAATACCCTCTTCTAATAGTTTAGTGTATTAATTATTTTTATCCTATAATAATACTCTTAATTAATTACGGTATTATCAGTATAAATAATTTATAAATTTAATGTGATTAACTTCTTTTCTTTAAGGATGTGAATTAGTGAAAAGGATCTTTATATACAAGGACAAAGGTAGTATGTCTCATAATTTAAATAATAATTTTTCAACCAATGAGAATGAGTTATATTGTTAATTGTTTATTAAATGCATTCACTTCCATGACAAATGAATGATACCTTATTAATAGGCTTCACAATAAATTAAGGGTATAAAAGAAAACTAACCATTAATACATTTAAAAGTGTTTATATGTTTCTTATAATTGGGATAAAAAAATACTACTTTTCAAATATATTTAAATAAATGTTACATGTACAACACTTCATGCAACAATTCATACAACAATCTGTAAATAACATGTGCATCTCTTTTTTATTACGTGTCATAGTGATGAAGAAAGATAGACACAACAGTTTTCTTTAATACCCTTGATTTATTGTGAAGTTTATTATGAGATGTCAATTATTTTTCATTGGTGCATTTATTGAGTTATTAATAGTATAAATCATTATCATTGGTTGAAAAAATATTTCTTGAATTATGAGTAGTGTCATTATATTTAATTATGACTTAAACCAATTTATTTTATGAATATTTTTAGAATATTTTTTTATTAACCACTGTAATTAGGACGTTTGACTTCTTGGTAAAATTTAAATTGTATTATCATAAAATTTAAATTGTATTATCATAAAATTTAAATTTATGATAATATTAATTAAATCAACTAATTTAATTACTTTTATCCGTCTTGATGAATCATGTATTTATTTCTTATATATAAGATCAAAGGTAATAATAGATAAAATAATTAAAGAAACATAATTTCATTTTACAATAATAAAAACTAAAATGTAAAACATAATTTCATAGGTTATTTAACATTTGAAGTGCATACAAAAGTTCAAACCAAATATATTATGATACTTAAGTCAAAGTTTCAATAATACACATCAACGTTTATTAATAATAACGACTTACCATTTAGAAACTTTCAAAAAAGAAGTTATCATTTAGAATAAAAAATGATAAATATTTTAAGTTGATTTCAGTTTTTTAAGAAAATAAATCAAAATGATGTTGTATTAATCATTTTTTGTTGACTTGCTATAAATTGTTTTTTTCCCTCGATTTTTTTATTGGGTTTCTCGGTTTTTCAGTTCTTTGACCTTTGTTCAGGCCGATCTTGTGTCTTATTTGAACCAATCACCTAACCGATTTTCCAGTCCAACCTGCCAGTTCTGTCTGATTTTGGAACACAAGTATATTGCATTATAGAGGATCATGTGAGCTTACTCATCCTCTTGAAGGACTTGGTCTTGAGGGATTTTAGATCTGTTTGAAATCGACAATCACACACAAATCGAAAAACAGAACAGAGAATAGGGAAGAGAGATATGACACAGTAATTTACCCTGGTTCACCCAATGTAGGCTACGTCCAGCTTGTCTGTACTATAATCACCTCACCGCCACTCGTTACGAGTCACTCGGTTTACAAGGGAAATATAAATAGGGTTAAAAGAAACCCTAACAGCAGCTATTCATGGGTCCTAGCCCAAACTACTAATAAAAGTAAAATATTACAAATAATCATAGGCCCACAACAGTACCTAGCCTCTACGGGCTTGGGGGCGCTGCCCCCCGTACCCCACCGGGGCGGCTTTCCCGGACCCCCGCCCGCTCACCTGGGAGCGGGACCCCAGTTGGCTTTCTGCTGACCCCGCCAACAAGAAGGGTTGTCATCTGACTGCGAAAGATGAGCCATATCCAACAAGATCATGGTTTAATCATGTTTTTACTTCTTTACTTGACTATTATTATTGTGATGTACTGTGTGCCCTAAACATAAGATAACTATAGTATTAATTTGTTATTCTATCAATTGTTGGTTCTGTTTTTATGTATTGTTTTTCAGGATTTGCATTTTAGACACGTTCTGGACTCTTCCATCCTTGGTGAGATGAAAGGATCTGGGGTAGAAACAATTCCTCGATGGCCATGGTTCGTTTTCTTAGCTGGAGGAATGGGATGTTTAGCTTGCAGTTCTCTTTCCCATCTTCTGGCCTGCCACTCCAAAGGCTTTAACTTATTTTTCTGGCGTCTAGATTATGCTGGCATTTCTCTTATGATTGTCTGTTCCTTCTTTGCTCCAATTTACTATGTTTTTTTCTGTAATCCTTACGCAAGGTTATTCTATTTGGCATCAATATCTGTGCTTGGAGTCCTTGCCATTATTACTCTACTTGCACCTTCATTTTCTACACCTCGGTTCCGACCCCTCAGGGCCTCCTTATTCCTCTCCATGGGCTTTTCAGGTATAATTCCTGCAGCTCATGCTGTTGTCCTGTATTGGGGCCATCCCCATATATTTGTTGCACTTGGATATGAGCTTGCTATGGCCATTCTATATGCCACCGGAGCTGGATTTTATGTTGCTAGAATACCAGAACGATGGAAGCCAGGAGCATTTGATATCACAGGGCACAGCCATCAAATTTTTCATGTTTTTGTTGTTCTTGGTGCACTTGCCCATAGTGTTGCCATACTAGTCATATTGGATTTCCGACATGGATCTCCTACCTGTGTGCATTAGCCAACTAATAATTATGTGTCTTAAAACTCTTGAGAGATAAATAATTAGAATTTTATTGTCAGTTTTTCTATTGCATGAATTTCGATATGATTGGAGTGAGAAATGGCTAAGGTAATTGACAGAGATAAGAGTGCAATTTAACTTTTTTTTCAACTCCGAAGAGTAGCAATAATGTTGTGTTTTAGCAATTCAGTTTTTTATTTTTTGATAACTTATTCATTTGAATCTTCAGATAGAACTCATAGAAGATGTAATCACAGAAAAGATCATAAGACCATATTAACATTTAAGGGCTATGTGAAGAGAGTCATATTGGATGTTTCTACGGACGGTCACTTGTGAGAGAGTAGAACCTGTTTGAGGATCTTGTCTCACTTTGGAAAGGGTGCATAAAAAGAATCAGGCGTTTAAGTGTACATGAACATGAACATAGCTATGTTTCTTTTCCCTTGATGTTCAAGTTTTGCATGTTTACTGTTGTACATTGCATTCGTCATACCAGATACAACATTCCAAAATCAAATTATGAACAGGTTCGTGAACTTGATATATGAATGAATATTTAACTTGGTAGACTTTGGTAAAGAAATCTTCATTATCTAGCTAAGTACTAATCACTGCCTATTGGTTGCCATATTTCGTTAGTTGCATGCTTTATCTAAACCTAAACATTTTCTCTTTACGTGCTGCATAATTCAGAGGGCGTTTGTTAGTATGAATTTTCAAATAAATTGATTAGATTTATAGTTTGTGTGAACATAATCATGTTTCATATTATTTAGGTTGCATGAGCCTTAATTGAGGTTTTTTATTTTTTATTTTTATCTTGCTTCATGATGACTTGAGGAATTACAAACATGGTTAGAATTTCATATCTGACATGTAGACAATTTACAATTTACAAGTAACATGCATCATAAACACAATAAGTAATTAACTTGAGGGGCTCAGTTGAATGTAACTATGATGTTACAAGTCTTAATAAAATTTAAAAAAAAAAAACTTTAGTTTTAACTTTTAAGTACCATTATACTATTAGACGTTAGCTACCACGTGTGTAAATAACATGTGTGTTACATAAGCACAAACGTTAATATTAAGAGAAAAAAACTAATGGTGGACTAGCGAAATAGATGGAATCCAATTCCAAAATCTTTATAATTTTCTTTAATCCCAACACTAAGGTAACAACGTCCAAGTACAAAAGTAGTTGTTTCCTAAAAATGCATTGGAAATATTTCCCTATTGATTATTCAAGTAACATCCTTAAAAACCTATAGCATGTTTAGTTCGTGTTAGTTTACTTTCCGATGCTTAATCCTAAAAGCAACAAATCAGTTAACAGTAAGTAACAAATTAGTGGATTGGCGTTGAAGGATCTATCTGAAATACAACTTCACTTATAGACATATCTCAACTATGATTTTAGATTTAGATCGACTATTGTATTCCATTGAGTTTTAAACCCCAAGTATACAAGATATTCAACCAAACTCACAATGAATTCCAGTAGAAGAATTCAGGAATTTTGCTCGCTGGGCAGAAAAAAAATTACAAAAATACACAAGGGAACCACGAGAAAAGCTGCAAGCTTAAGCAAATCCTCAGTCTGCGGTGTTATCACTCCGATCCTCGACCAGTCTCCGCTGTACCTGAAACAACGTTTGTGCATTGCCATGAATCCAGAACCAACGAAACTTTCCTTAAACTCCACAAGAAAGAAAAGAAAACAAAGCATGCTATTGCTAAGTTACTAACCCGGCATCGACGAACCCCAATCCAAACAGTCCAATGGCACCACGAGCGATAATTGACTTGGAAACCCTCAGTGGGAAAGAGGGTCCCTTACCATTCTCTTGAAACTCATTCCTTTTAGCCAAAGTTGTCACAAACCTCCTTCCATTTTTTCTCACAGGAACACAAAAAAAGAGGCCCAAAACGCCACAGCTCCTTCCACTCACTTCCATTTCTTCTTATCCTTAATACTAAGTACTAAATCCTAACAATAAACAAGTTAAATTGGTTTGAGTCACCTATAAAGAGAAGGGCAACCTCGTAATTTGATTCAAGGTAAATAAAAATACATGAATGCTACCAAGGGAAATTATAAGCGACGGACCACCATGTGTTTCTCAACCAATTTTTACAATATTATATTTTATGTCCTAAACCGTTTATTATAAAGAAAAAATAATCAATACTCCTATAATAGATAAAAATATATTATAAATTATGTAATTATTTCTATGTAATCTTAAATATTAATTATATTTCTTAGTTTATATCCCAAAATTGAAACAGAATAAGATGGAGCGAATGCAAAGATGAATCCCACGAAATTTGATAATTTTCGATAAATTAGAAGGAATTAATTTCTTTTATGCTGAGGAATATTTAGGTCATAAAAAAACAAGCTGGCACCCTTTCTGTGTAGTTGCATTGCATCAAACCCTGGCAATGGCAGCTACGGCCATACAGAGGTTCCCCCAACACAAATACGTAGACGCAGTTCGCTGGCTTCCCCTACAATCCGCATTCCACCGATTCGCAGTTCTTGCACTCTTCGACTTCGATTCCGATGCTTCCTCCATCGAAATTCACTCTCTCAACCCAAACCCCCTCTCATTGGAACCCCACTCTTCGTGGTCCTCTCCTTCTCGCGTTTCCTCCCTCAAGGCCTCGCACTTCCTCCAGAAGCCCCTTATTGTCGCTTCCACTTCCTCCGGCTCTCTCCACTTCCTCTTCTCCGATTCCTCCGACGCAACGCTCGAGTCCGAGGTCTCGATTCCCGAGGGCTCGCTGCATTCCGTTCCCGCTTCTTGCGTTGACCTAATGGACGGTGGCGTCGAGTGCGTGACTGTTGGGGAAGATGGGAAGGTCAACTTGGTTGGTATTGGGGATTCCAATTTGAACTACCGGAGGTTGTTTGATAGCGCCGGGTTGGTCTCCTACACGGCGGTGAGGTGGGCGTCTCCGATGGAGTTCGCCACCGGTGGCTACGGCTTCGGTCTTCATTGGTGGGACCAACGGAAACCGGGAGGTCCGGTTTCTCAGTTTAAGGGTAACTGGTAAGAAAAATAAAAATGTTAGAGCAGTGAGTAATTATTTTAGAGTGTCATATAATGCTTATTATTACTTCAAAAACTGCTAAATATAAAATGTGTGTGATGATAATCCAATCAGCAAGTAGAAACTTAGTATGCTGTGTTAGAAATCTGCCTGATGGTTTGCCATGTAATTATGTTTGCAGGGATAAAAAATTGACATCTGGGATTGTGCACTCTATTGACATTCATCCGTCCCGAAAGCACACTTGCCTGGTTAGATGCCTATATTTCAATTGTCATCAATGTTTGCTATTGTAAGGAGCTTGGAGCATAATTGTGTTTAGATTTTAGTTTTACTCCATTAATGGTTGACAAGGTTTTAAATTCTGTTTGTGGGAAATTGTGGACAAGTGCCAGTGATGTGGTCACAATTGCGGTTGCAGGCACCCAAAAAAGCTTGACAATGTGGCTGATATCTGATGGCTGCAGCTGGTTTTTTTAAAACCTTGATGGTTGATGCTGCAACTTGATGAAGTGTTTTGTGATATTGATGCTTGTTGTTGTTTCTTTATGTTCAGCAGTAGACTGCTAGTTGAATGCATCGGTCAATAACCTGCTAAAGTTGAAAATATGAATGTGGCATAATGCCAGCACAACTAACATGGCTACTCCTACGATGTGCTTAATTTGTGATTTAACAAAATTTTAGGCCATTTTAATGACATTGTCGGAGCTGTTAGCTGTTTTTCACTTATTCATTAACAACTGCTTTGACATCAGTACTGGATGAATGATTATTGATTTTCTTTAGTAAAACTTGAATAAATCAAACTGGTGGTTTGGTGATGCTTTGTGCTTTTTCTTGTATGCTGCTGCTGCTGATGTTTCTGTGATTATTACATACTCAGGCTGGTGTTTCCTTAGGTACTGTTTTTGCCTGGGATCTTAGGTGGCAGCAACAACCAATTATACTTTCAGGCGAGGCTGGAGCTGGTGGCAACACTGCAGTCCAGTCAATATCTGAAAGTGAGGTTTGGGAGGTTCAGTATGATCGTTGTATAAAACCAAATACTTCATCTACCCGGATCTTACCTTCCATGATCTGCTCAGAGGATGGAATTCTTGGTGTGATTGAGCAAGGTATATAGTTCATTGCAATTTGCAACATGTTAAGGTGTCAATTCATAATGAATTGGACTTTATATTGTCTATTTATAAGCTATGGAATCTCCATTTATGTCTATCGTGGAACAAGAAAATTTTAAGGTCTGATTATTTTGGAAAAATGTTCTGTTTTCATTACTCGTTTTCACTTTTAATTGCTAAAATAACACTTTATTTTCATTTTGTTTTATGTTTTCTGAGATTTGTAATTAAAAGTGAATACATAAAACATTTTCTCAAACCAAGCACCCCTTTAATTGAACTATATCGTGGATTGATTTGGTGCGTCTTTGAATTTGATGTTGTATTCTTACATTGTATAGGTGAGGAACCTATTGAGCTGCTGGCTGAACCTTGTGCCATCAATAGCTTTGATATTGATCGACATAATCCATCGGTAAGTGGATGCAATTATTATTGTTTGTATTACTGTTATGAGGAAATGATTTGATGTTTTTTTTTTTTTTAGCTCATTTAATTTTTATTATTATTTAAAAACAGATAAAATGGTTTATTTATTAAAAATAAATAAAATGGAAATAAAGAGTAAGTAAAAAAAAAGATGAAGGTGGAAACTTCCTTTCTGATGGTTTATTATTTGACTGCTATGCAGGATGTGATATGTAGTTTAGAATGGGAAGCAGTAGCCATATTGACAAGACAATAACATCCAGAGTTTCTACTTTTTGTTGGCTTGAATTTCAGAAAGGATATAGTTTGTAACTGATAGAAGGAGTGGAGCTCTTAATGGACAATTTGTGTTTTTTATGTATACTGCAATGTTCTATTCCTTTTGTTAAGCCATTTGCATGCAAATGGATTTTGGGATTGTACAATATGTAGCATGCGTATAATTGACTTTACACATTGAATCAATGCTACTATCATCCGCTTTTCCTAAAATGTATTGCCTGGTGGTTAATGCTGGTGGGATCTGTATCCCAGATATCACTGTATCTATCAATTATTTGATTCCTATGCTGTTTTATCTTTTAACCCGATCACGTAAAAGTTAAAACAGTTGATATTCAATACCATAGTCTATTCTATAGAAGAAAATGTCTTTAAATTGTGCAAAAGCAGATTTTATTCTATGCACTCGACCTTGATATTCATTTGACACGCCCTACAATCTTTGCAAATAATTGAAGAGTATGGTTTGGATTTATTTTAAAATTTTAATTCTCATTGATGTTTTTTGGTTTTGAAAGATACAAAAATGAGAATAATATATGGAATGACAGATCTTCTACACAAAATAAGTTAGGGATATGGGACGGATGAAAGGTTTAAATAATTTTTTAGTAGTTGTAAAATAGGTGATTTTGATTTTGTTACGTACATTATTATTTTTCTGATTTTAATATTTCACGTATTTTTATGTTTGATTTAATTACTTGTCCATAATGAACTTCTGTTAAAGGCTCACAAAGCTAACAAAACACATGTCAACAAATTCAAGTTATTTAAAGATTACTGACTGTAGTCATGTTATTTTTACAATAAATATCATTTCCCAAAAATAAAAATTGACCAGGTACAAAAATGAAATAAAAAGATTTCTTATTAACATTTACATTCTAATTTTATATTCGTTTTTAATTTCACACTTCCATGATTTTTTATTAAATATTTGTTTGTAATTTTTATTATGTTAAAACAACGTATCATTAATTAATTTCTTGTTTGAATGGAGTGTTTGGGAGCTACAAATAAAATTAGGAGGGAAAAAGAAGAGGGAAGGAAAAAGTGTTTATTATATTTAGCTTTTCCTCAAATTTGTAGCTCCTCCGACGGAAGCGAACAGGGTGGATTGGAAGAGGAAAGTAGCAGATGGAAAAGCCCACCATAGATCTGAAGCGCCATGGTAACGGGATTGAGGATCTGAGCGGTCGCGTTCATCAACTCCCCTGCTGCGTCAAGCACGATGGTCCCGCCTCCGTTTCCCACTATTTCAAACCCAAACACATAGCTCTCGTCGACGACCAGGGTTTACCGTTACAAGAGGCGCATTTTAGAGGCAGATTACTCCAAGGAACAACACTCCCTCTTCCTCACGGTTACTCTGGTTAGCTATCTCTTTCACCACACCCTTCTTATATATATATATATATATATATATATATATATATATATATATATATTCAAGTGAGTGAATGTTTTCTGTTCCTATGTATGGGTGTCTCTGCAGGTTTTGTCTTGTGTAAGAAAAATTCGCCTCCCACCTCCGACGAAAACTCTCACTCTTGGGACACCAAAGCAACGTTTCAGGACATCACGTATTGGAACCACGACTACGTTCCTTCCCACAACGATGAACTATTCCGAGCTTTTCATTGGCTTACTGTTGCGAATGCTGTAAGTCATTTCATTTGTTCATTACTGATTTGGGGCTTCTTCTTTGTGTCTAGACAAATAAATTACATGCTTCATTACTATGGAAGTAGGGTAATTTTATTTATTTATTTATTTATTAGACATTTTGGTTAGAATAAAACTTGGTTTTTACTACTGTGAGTATTGTCTTTCTTCATTATGCATTCGGAAATTAAGGGCAATTGCTTCTTCACTATACGTGAGGTGTGCTGCAAAAGCTTAGTTATCATTCAAAACTTTGTCTCCAATCATGCACTATTAATCTAGAAATAAATTATGTGTTAGCATAAACCTTGTTGAGTTGTAACTTGTGTAAATGTTGAGGGGAGTGTGCGTCTTGGATGTCATTTGTGGAGGTAGCTTAGATTTGGAATGTGTTCACCTGATTAGCCACATCACATACCTGTCTTGGTATCTGAATTTCCAAACGTTAAACTTTGTCCTCTCTGGTTAGACACTTAAATTGTTTGCTTGTTAGGACTTACAAGTTAGGAGGGAGGGAACAAGCCAGGTAGCCTATGCATTACCTGCTTGGTCGCTTATGCATGGCAGTTCTTGTTGCGTGGAGGATGCACTGCCAGAAGCAAAAATTCTGGCCCTTCTTTATGCACTGGCTTCGGATTTCAGCAAATTCATTCAAATTTTTAAAGTAAAAAGGAAATTTCATGGAAACAAAGCGACTTTATTTAAATGATTCTGATTTGTGTGTCAATTATAGCATCTACGTCCCATTCATTGAATCTAATAGTAGCATATGACCAATAAATTGATTCAAATAATTAAAAAAGATATGTAAGTTAATGTTTACTTCCAGTTTTTGAAGCTTACCTTACTAGATATTTGCTTTTGGGTGCAGCTGCATAATCCCGTGACACCTGAGGAGTTAGCTTCGTCTTCTGTTACACTCTAGAGATGGGATTACACTGCAGTTGAAATGCTGTATCTGTCAAATTTACAATTATTTTTTTGCTGTAATATTTATGTTTTTGTTGTACGCTGTCTCCAACAGTTCCTATGTACTTCCCCTTTTACACAATTTGTCATCATATATGAAAACATGGTATCTTCATATGCCTATCATGTCTATCTCTCTTTCTCTCTCTCGAAGGAGGCAACCTGCAGTACCCACATCCATCAGAATCTGATATGTGGTTACAGAAAACCAAAGATGAGTTTGAAGACATCAAAGGTGATCTGGATGGTGAATGATTCTTCAAAGTATGTCTCAGATTCTTAGGAGCCTGCCCCATTATTTTTTTGTTTTATTCCCTTGATTCTTAGTGCCCTTAATTAACTTCACCTTTGTTTAGTAGGAAAGAAACGTGCCAACTAAGTTATACCATCATAACTTGTGTTTGTATTGGGGGGAGGGAAGAGGTGCTGGCTGCATGAAAAAAAGCTGGAACCTCAATTCTTCAAAAATTATAACTTATGTTTACAATTCCTTAGCTTTTAGATTTTTTTTCCCGGTACTGAAGCTTTTAAAGATGATATAATGGAACTGCTTGAGAGGAGTCTCCATTGTGAAAATGATCCTAATAATGATTTGTCCAAACTAGTCAATTTTTTTCTTGATCTATACCATTGCAGAACAACGGTATTATACTTAATGCAACATCACACCCCATGGAGATTTTGTTAGTTTTGCCTCTACTAGCATTCATGCCTCTTGAAATTCCATGCATGAGTGTTAAAGCACGTGATCCATGCATTAGCCCTAACTTGTAACTGTGTCCTGTCGTTAGAGGCACCACATGTATTTATTTTTGGAGGGGGTGGGCCGGTGGGGGTGGGGAATGTTTTGCATTTTGTCAAGTCAAGCAATACGTCTGTGGGATTTTGTTCCTTATACGATTTTACTTCTCTTTTCCTCCTCAGTGTGATCTAGTTGCTTCCTGTGTAGTGGGATAAGGTCTTGTGTAGTGTATTCTAATTTGATTTAAAATATCTAAGTCTGACATATCATGGCTTTGCTCTTTGGGAGAATTATCAATGAGGATTCACCTTTGAAGTTTTTTACACAAAAAATGGGCCTATTAGCATCATAATGTAGTTGGGTAGTTCAATTTTTTAACCGAATAAACATATTTTGATTATTGAGTATGAATATCGAGTCCTAAAGTGTAAAAAAGGATAATACTACCTTTAATCCTTTTTATAAAAGGTTTTGAAAGGTTAATCTTGATTCTTTTTATAAAATTTATTTTTATTTGGCAACTATATTATTCACTAGAAGAGTGATGGTTAAAAGGCAAGCAGAAAAGGAAAAAAAAAATGAAACTGATGTCAGAAGTGGGATTTGAACCCACGCCCTCTCACGAGGACCAGAACTTGAGTCTGGCGCCTTAGACCACTCGGCCATCCTGACCTTTAATGATAAAGAATGAGATAAATATAAATAAATTAGAGAGTTATTAAAAAGCCAACTAAAACAGCAGAAATAGTCACGAGGTGAAATGACGGAAAAGTAATGGGGAAAAAAAAAATTGAGGACAATAGAGTAGCGGTGTTTGTATCTCTCTGCCTTTATCCATAAACCACAATTTTTGGTTGAACGGACCTTACCTTACCTGAAGATGGCTTCGGTGTCCTTTGCCGTGGGACTTTTACCTTACACCCGCGTCTCTTACGCTTCAGTTCGATTTCCCGTATTGAGCAACGCCAACTCACTGAAACTCAGTTCCTCTGCTAGCATCTCTACACCAATTCTTCACCAAAAGCTCTGCACTCTTCTTTCTCCCCTCCCTCTAAGCCCTCGCCCTCTCACCATTGTATCCGCTAAGGGCTACAAAATGAAAACCCACAAGGTCGCTCTTCTCTCTCTCTCTCTCTCTCTCACACACACACACACACACTTAGTTTTGTGAATTGGGCTTCAATTCATGCAATTTGAATGTGTATTTACAAATGGTATAGGCATCTGCAAAGCGGTTTAGGGTCACCGGACGAGGCAAAATAGTGCGTAGGAGAGCTGGCAAGCAGCATTTGCTCGTCAAGAAGAATACCAAGCGCAAATCCCGACTCTCCAAAATGGTCAGATTCACATTATCTATTATCTGTTTTTTGCTTAACTTAATCAAATGTTCTTAGGGGGTTATTCCATACCCATTTTTAATGAATTGTATTAAATTTCGCATGTTAGGAGTTTAGATAATGGGAAATTGGTAATGGATAGATTTTGTGATGGGCCATAAGCTTATTAGATTGTCCTACGTGCAGTATGTTAGATTTGCTTGTTTATCATTAGATTTTGAGAACCTTAAGGTGCTTCTTAATTTCTTTGTTTTGGGCTTGATTATGAGATTAGAGAAATGGGGGTTACTTTGGGGGCATGAAAGCAAAAACTGGAAGATAAATTCTGTGTTCCAATCTGCTCTCTCATTCAAGATTATGATATTAAAACATCTTCACTTATGCATTGGAAAAAAAATTGTATAATGCTACTATAAGTTTAAGTGACTCGGGTAACAGATGTCGTCTGGTAGTTTCCTTCTTTTCATGTTTGTATGTTGATACCTGAAAGCAATCTTGATCTTATGCCCATGCCAATTTTTAGGGGAAATGATTTGTAATGGGTTCACCTGCCTTCCTTTCCTAAGAAACAGTAACTATCACATGGTTTAATTTGGTCCTTAATCTTATTTTTAGTCTCTGAGTGATTTCTAATTTTGGGCAATACTGCCATTAATATTTCGCTAAGTACCAAGCAAGAATGCTCACTTCTTATTTCTTACAAGGAGACTTTGTTTGTTTGTTACTGGTTTTTTCTGTCAGGTAGTTGTTGTAGAGTCCTACTAATGAGTACTCTATGGCTATTAACTAGTTAAGGTATTGATAAATATAAAGTTTTTATTAGAAATTACCATGGAAGTCAGTGCATTGGAAATCATTTCTCCATTAAAATTTTCCCTTTTAATTCCTTAACTAGTGTCATTCTATTGTTAGCATTCCCCATATGAGAATCTGAAATTTACCCATTGTAGCAATCAGTAGGGGATGTTGTGTAAACTTCTGTATAAGGTGCCATTCTATTAAGTAGCTATTTGATTTTGAGTGATCTGTGTAGCGTATAAATTAAATTTAAAGAATTAAACATTGGTTTGAATTTGATATGTAAGATGAGCAGCATTTTGGGGCATCTGTATTCCAACCTTATCATTTATCACAACTTGCACAGCCAAAATAACACTCTCATATGTCACTGAAATGCCTTGAGAAGTGTATTCCAAGTTGCACATTTTTTATGGTCATTTCAAAATCTTAATTTAACAAAACATCCACATTTGACTTGTCCAATATCAACAAATATCTGCTACTTTAATTTTATCTGATAAATTAATGTGAAGAGCTAAAGTACACCTATTATACATGCATCAAAGTGAAGCCAAGCTGATTGAAATTATCAATTAAACTAATATCACCATAGTTCATTTCAATTGATTGCTTTCTAAGAGATAAAATGAATATTACACTCACTAGAGAGATCCAGTTATTGGGTATGTCTCATCTTGAACTTGGGACTTCTACCTAATCCACATCCATCCCAACAGCAATTGGATTTCTAGAATGATGCCGCTGGATTCAGCTGAAATGTTGCATTTGTTGACCTGAAGTTATTTGTAACACCCCGTGTGTACCCGGCGTATTAACATTGTCATTGTATCAGAATAGCGCAACAAACCTCAGCATAAACCAACATTGGAATCTTAAACAAAACATCAACTATATTATATACATATATGGTGAACCTGTTTAATATACAGAGTACATGCTTTTTCATACTATATCATATACAAAGTTTTCAAAACTATACAAGCTATTCCTAGGTATCAGAATACAGACAAAATACAAAACGTGAGCCAACAAGCTCGGGTATCTATGCCTAGGGTGCTGATCACAATCTATCCCGTCTCAGGCCTCTTGCCTTGGGATTTCTCTGCTACCCCTGTATCAGTTCCTGCAACATAAGCCCCAAACGGGGTGAGATAATGATCTCAGCAAGCTCAGGGTTCTTGGAGATCATCTCCTTTACCCTGATTCAATGTTATAGAGATAATATAGTAATTTAGTCTAACCATGGTCGTTCCAATCATGCCATATTCACATGTAACTAAGTACCATGCACGTAACCGTTATAGTAAATTCCTGAGGAGGATCATCCATTAAAGGGCTCTCCACTCACTCAGGACTATCACACACACATGTTGCCTGAGGAGGATCATCCATTTAAGGGCTCTCCACTCAACTCAGGTCTTAATTAAACATTCTACTGGCCAGAGAACTAGCATATAATCATTACACATACCAATCATAACTAATATCAAGCCTCACACCCTCACAGGGTTCAACTACAATTAATCATCATCATGCCATTACATACATATTTCCAACTAACAATATCATGCAATAATCAGAGACATGGCATATCAGACCATCACCCTCTTGGGTGTGGTAAACACAGAAAGGAAAACAAGTCCCAAGAACAATGAGCTTACCTGGTATCAGCTCAGTACCGGTTCTTCCGGTCTTGTGGTGACTACCACCAACAGTCTGACTCTCACGCCCTACATTAGGCATGAATCAAAGCATCAATAACGGTTTTTCAACCGCTTATATGAAAGGAAATATTCTTCCTTCCTTTATCAATACATGTCTTCTAACTTAAGGTTAATATTAGCCCAGCTTCTACTAGGCCATCCATTGGCTCTCAATTGTCTGCCTCAGGTTAACTAAGGCTTCAGAGTTTCTTTAAAATTCTGTACAACTCAATGTCAGGCTTAATCACAGTCAAGAACTAACATTGATTCAATTCAGCCAAAACAAGAGTATTATCATATTTTCACCGTTCATTTGACCCTATGAACAACTTTTGTAAAAGCATGTATATACATTCAGGCCATAAAACCTCCCATACACATACACTTCTTTCCCCTCCAGAGCCAGACCCAAACTTCATCACAAATTCAGTTTCAAAGTTCCATATTACTCAAAACCACCTCCTGACTACACTTTCTAAAGAACCTAAGCCTAATTCCAGCCCTATAGTCAATTGGTTACTATTCTCCCAATCTCCCATTCCAAGAATTAAACGGTTAAGACGTGAGTTTCTTACCTGAATTCAATCAAGGAAGGTTGGAGAAGTCTTTCTCCTGACTCTGGCGTCCTTGTACCAGCTTCTTTTCCTCTCTAAGGTGCAGTTCTCACTTGAGAAGCTCAAGGAATGGGGTTTCTCTCCACTCTAGGCTGAAATTGGTATTTATTTGGTTCAATCCCAGTTTTAAGGTGATTAGGAGGTGTTTTAATGGCTTATAATGAAGATATAAAGCTCCTACGGTGCAACAATGGTGGTCTGGGCTCAAGGAAGAAGAGGAACAGTGTTTTTCCTCTGAAAATCGCGTTTTGCCTTTATATAGGTGGCCTGACCGACATGCTGCGCTTCTGGCGCCACACTGGCGCTCCTGGCGCCAAAATCCAGTGCATCTGGCGCCCTTGGCGCCACTTTGGCGCCCCTGGCACCAATTTCCAGCCTCTGTGGCGCTCTTGGCGCCACTCTGGCGCTGATGGCGCCCAAAATCGCGAAAAAAATTATTCTGCTACAGTGCCACGCTCGGAGCGCCACGCTACAGTAACCTTTTTTTTTTTTTTTAGCCATGGTTATTATATTATTACACTGAAAAATCTTCCTCTCTGAAATTTTCTTATTCTGGTCTAAAGCAGTTTGAATGAATAAAGTTTTGGGCCAGGACTTGAACTGTTGTATTAAATTACGGGATTGGTTTTCTCATGCCTAACTTCTTTTTCATTTTCGTCCACAGCACGCAGTCAGCAGGAGCGACTATGACAACGTAATTGGAGCCTTGCCATATCTGAAAGTAAACAGAAATGCTACATAGATGTTCTGTTTGCAAAACTGAGTCATAAGCCTAGCTGGGTTTGGTCTAGTGATTTGTGACGTCTCAAATCTGCTTTCAAATGATTACAGTTAGTTTTTGCTAATTGAGATATCAGTACCTGAAGATAATGGTACATCTTCCAGTATCATGTAACAATTTGGTATTTATTGACATTATTGTATTGCAATTTGTTTACCATCTTCCAGTTTATCTTTGCAATTGATTAGCAAGCTATGATGAATCATGTGATCATAATCTATTTGGTGAATTTTTCATAATCTATTTGGTGAATATTTTTAGGGGTTTAATTATCGTAAGATTTATTTTTCTTATACACGAAGTTCGAATTCACGTTATTGCTTAAGGGAAATTAAGCTTGCTCCTTGCCTATATCTTGATTTTTTCCCACCTTCTTTTTACCGTTTAAAGAAGGATATTTTAAATGTAAGATGCATAATTGATAATCATTAATGAGGAATATTAACAAAATAATTTATAATATATTCTTCTAAAAATATTATTTACCGTTAAGTGGGATTACACATGAATTTTATCTAATAATGAAGAGTGCGTTAAAAGTGTCTAACTAGCATTTTTTTTTTTAAGTGGAATTCAGGGTACAGTTAATATTGTTTTTTAAGAGCCGAGTTGATAACTTGAAACTGGGTGTTTCAGGTTTTTCCTGTAAAATATAAATTATGCAAAAACAAAATTCTTGTTATGAATCTTCTGCAACTTCACTGAAAAAAAAAATTGTGCAACTCTGTCTTCTTTATCCTAGACCTTTTCTAATTAGAAGTCACTTTAACTTTAATTACCCCGAGTTAAAGATATGTGAATTCGCTCAAGGTGTATAATTTTCTTATCATTCATTTTTTTATACACAAAATTCGATTTGAAGATATTATTTAAAGGAAATTAAGCTTTCTTGCCCACATCTTAATTTTATTTTATTTTTACCATCTAAAGTGGGATACTTTAAAATGTAAAAATACATAATTAACAAGCATTAATTAAAAGGATGAGCTAATTTTATACTGCACGACTGACGTATCGTTCCTTAATTAGAAAAAGTATGGAACAATTTTGTGAAACAACACTCAAAAACATAATATTTCTATTTACTAATTATGTTTACAAATAAAAAATTTCCATTCACCTTTTTTTCTCTTAACTTTTAAAATAATTCCTAATATTGTTCTAAAAAAAATATTTGTGCCAAAATAAAATCACTCTTAATACTAATATTTTGTTGTTGAAGATATTATCTTTACAAAGATAATCCAAAAGGAATACTCTTGATAGTACATATACGAATTCATACCAGCATGTTCTCAAGATGTGATTGGTAAACATGCTTGTTTTTCCTTTCCCATTTCTCTTCCCATTAGATCGAAACACCACCCAACTTGATTAGTTTATTTCTTTGGTTAAATCCGTACCAAATAAACACTGAACTTAGATGTTAAATGCGATTATAGTTAATTTCCCACACGACAGACTTTTATAATTAGTTTGTTGAATGCATCCATTGCATAGACATATAGTATAATATGAGCCAAAAATAAAGTAGGAAAACGTTGACAACGCAATCTAAAAAAGTGTAATTAACAAAACAAAAAGGTAAAATTAAGAATGCAAAGCATTAAGATTTAGAAGGTGAAAAAAGGCTGAAAGCATTGCGCGTATGTTATCCATTTGGTCGTGGAATGGAAAGAGTCCACTTGTCAAAAGTTGAACCATTGGCATCAAAAGCTACCGTCACTCAAAAGAGCAAAAAGAAGGGACCCACATTATCCATAACCTCAATTTGTTTCATACGTGTCTGCCACACACGCGCTGACAACCACCAAGAAATTGCTCTATTTTTTACAGTTGAATGGTTCGCACGCGCCACTCGGTCCCGTGCACGCGCAGCACCTCGGAAGCATCGAACAATGTTTTTTGTTTCCACCAATTGCCAACCCAACCAAAACAAAAAGTTGTCTTTCTCATTGGTCTTCTCTTCTCCGCGTTGTTGGTTTTTTTAAGTGTTTTTATGATCTGATTCAGCATTTTGAACTTCACTGGGAAACTTGATGGTTCGGGTAGTAATGGGTTTCAGGAAGCTCCGTTCAGACCTTGAAATGGTGCCGTTGAAGTTGGAGATGGAGGAACCGCTACAAGAAGAGCATGCTCCTCCCAACAAGCGCTTCAAATCTTCATCCGCTTCACAAGAAGAGGATTCTCATCTTTTTTTGATAATATTCTTCCTTTTTCTTAAATAGATAGATACACTTGTACCAGGGGCTGTAACAGTTTTAATTGTCTTGATATAAAGCTGAGATCATTGTACATGCATTGTTTATAATCACAAGCTTAGTTTAAAAAAGAGAACCTCGCATTACAATTTTACTGTTTTTCTGAGTGAACCACCATTTTAATCCGTCAATCACATTAAAAAGTATGTGACTTAAGTGAATATATTAGCATATCTTTAGGGATTAAAATAACAGTGGTTTAAGTTTAGAAGCTTAGATGAAATACCTAGAAATTTCAGGAACTTATTTGGAATTTCCTTAGTTTCAAAGACTAATGTCAGTAATGTGACAGTGGTATATATTTTCGGAGACCAAAATGGTGGTTTACTCCCATTTTTTAATCATTTTTTGTAAGTTGTATCTTTAATAATGCTCACTTTGATAAATTCCTTTACTGATTGTGCATGGTTTTAAAAATTGTTTAGCAATGGAATGCTTCAAACAGTGCATAATTTTCCAGTTCTACCTCCCAGTACAATATACTTGATGAGCCTAGCCCTCTGGGCTTACGTCTGAGGAAGAGCCCTTCGCTTTTAGATTTGATACAAATGAAACTTCCTCAAGGGAATGTGATTATTGCAAATACACAAGATGAAAATTTTATAAGCTCTGGATTGAAAAAGGACAGTCGGGTTGATATTAGAATATTTAGGCCCTACGATCCTATATTTACTAGGACATGATTCTTCAGAACTTCATCTCGTGGTTTTGTAGGCAGCATTCTCGGAATTTCCACAAGGGTTGTTAGCCAAACATTTTGAAAAGCTTATCCAATGTGACACACGACTTAATTTCTTAAGCCAACAACCTGAGATAATCTTGGATTCACCTCATTTTGATACACAGCCTGCTGCTTTTGAGAACCTTGACAATCCAGAAGATCGTGATTTGCATCTAGTCAACGGTTAAGGATCTACAAATCTTGTTTGCAGGTCATAGGATCACCTCATTCGTCGTCACCATCATTTAAGGTTGAGCATAATGGTCGTCTTGGCATTAACTTGGATAGTCTACCTTGTGAAGCACCTTCCCCCAGTTCAGGTACTGTAAGAACTAAACTCTTGTTTTGATTTCCCTCCGGACATTGGGACTTTTCATTCATTCGTCAATCTCCCAAACACCCACTCTCTAAGGTTATATTTATACTTTGTATGAGATGTAACTTGGAAAATTAAGTAGTAGGAGGTGGAGAACAAGCTGCTCTGCTTTGTTGACAGATTATGAAATTCATCTCCAACATTGACAATTGCATGGTTATAAAATATCAATGACGGCTCATAAATCCATCAATGTTCTTTTAACATGTCAATTTCCTCATTAGTACAATATGTTAACTTGCTGAACAGCATCATTGTCAGCATGTAGTGTGCTACCTCCTCTTCAAGGAGCTCTGCAAGTTCTCCTTCAAGCTTGTCTTCTACCTCACTCTCTGTATGCTTCCTTTTTCTCTCTTTCCATGTTCCTCTTCATTAGATCTAAAACCCTGCATTTTTACTTTTTAACGTTCCTTCGAATTGACTATTCGTTAATTTAGTAACACTTATCAGTAATTACGATTCGCGAAAACGACACGGTTAGACACGCTTAGGCCTTTTCAATTGAATTTAACGATGGTTGATTTCACACTTTGATATGTATGTGAGTGAGTGTGTTTTTTAAACCTCATTGCTTCTTTTTTTACTCGGTTTCTAGTTGCTTCTTTTCATTGGCGTGATTAATCGATCTGGTTATGGAACGAATGAACATAAATAACGGTTTTCGAAGATAGTTCTAAAGAAATTTACTAAACTTGAAACTCCAAGTAGGTCTTGAATTAGGAACCTTATGTTGATGGAAACTGTTAGATTGCTAGACAACATTTTATGTAAAGCAACTAACATTTGCAATCTTTTTTTATTTTGTTTGTTTATGCCCTTGGCAACTTTAATTCATGTTTCTAATGATGTTTTACAATTCAGAAAGAAGTAGGTCCTTTGGCATTTCAGGAAACATATTTGTCTGTTCCTTTGCATTTGTTATTTGGTTATTTATGCCTTGCATTTGCAATCAAGTGATACATACTTTGCAGTTTCTTCAGCATAATAGGGTATACATGCTAGATCAAGCATGATTTTCTTCAATGTATGTATCAAGTATCAACTGAAGTTGTTTATCACATGATTGATAGGAGTTTCATTTCGATACAGGGACCCGTCCAAAGGTTTCTTTTGTTATGCTCAGGGCTATAGCACACATTTCTTTTGTGTGGCATCTTTTCTATGGACTACAACAATTGCTTTTACCCTGCACCGCACTGTTGTAAAACACAAAACAGATGTTGAAGATTTGGAGGCCATGTTTCACTTGTATGTCTGGGGTATGCAGCTATGTATAAAATCAACTTTTGACATTCTAGTTTTGAGAAATGGCCTATTTTGCTATAATCTTCTTATCTTTACATTCTCTAACTTCCCAATCCCTTGTTTATTATATTAAAGACAAAAGGTTGGTTTATGAGATTCATTATTTATTTGCCTTTATTATTCATGAGTTCATATTGGTGGCCTGCACAAGTAACTGTGAAGCCCAATTTCCATCTCCCAATGCGCAGTTTTGAGTTAAAAAATAGGTTGGTTTGAAATTTACTGTTCTAAATCCACTCACTCTTCTACTAAATGTATTTGAACTTATTGAGTGTACCTCCTTGATTAATTTTCTGGATCCGCCACTGATTGTCAGTTTGTCACATATATACTGGGATCAGAGTAGAGATTGTGCGTAGCATTTACAATGTCAAATAATATTGCACATTGGATGTCAAGCCTGCTGAAGAGGACTTCAGAGATGCTTCTGGGAGCAAGCAAACACTAGGCATGTCCAGGAAAGACTCTTTTGCAGAGTTGCTTCTTCAATTTCCTCGAATTGCATCACTTTCGAAGTTCTTGTATCAGAAGAAGATAGCGACAGCTAAGCCCGATAGTTATTTTAATGTTTGAAATTCAAAATGGCCAAGATCAAGGTGCGTATAGGACATGTTGTTGTCTTAGTGGACATGAGATGTTTAATTTTTACGATAGGAACCACATGGATTGGGAAACATTTTAATGAAGAATCCTGGTGGAGCCCGTGTAAAAAACTGTTACATGTGCTCTTGCAGAATTTCCTTAATCTTTCCTTTTGGGTCTTATACACAGTTGTCTGCATGTAAGTAAATAATGTGCTACGAAAGAATTTAGACGCTTTTGTGGCTTTGTGAAGGATGCCACTTTTTTCTTGATGTATTTGTTCTGCAACCAAATGTTGCTTCGGTTTGACTCTTAAGGTTGGGGGATCTTGCTCTTAATGACTCTTATGCATCAAATTTACTAGTATTCTTGATTAAGAGTTCTTTATGCTATGCTAGAGGTTGAGTTATAGAAAAAGAATTTTCAAAAACTCTTTTTTTTTCAAAAATATAATTTTTTTAATGTCTTTTTTCCTAACTAATTTTGAATATAAAATTTATAAAAAGTAATTCAAGAACCCAAATCAAAATTTATTACTAAAGAAAAAATAAACAAAGTTTATGCATCTTACGTGACAGGACATTGGTCCAAGAATACAAGATGAATTCTTCCAATAACTATATTCTAACAAGTTATTTTATTTTTGTCTTGGGAGACGTGTATACATATATCCTGTAGCTTCAACCACCAAACAACTGATGAGGGCAAGAACTTAATACTTCAATTATTGTTCAGGGTTTCCTTAGAATCCGTACTGTTCTTGAGAGAGAAATAAAAGAATAAATAAAATAATAAATAAAAATCAAATCTCACCAACAGGTACGATCTACCAGTTATGAGGCCCACTAGTTGATGCAACATGTAGTTACTTTAACGTCAAAATTGACATCAATCAGGAACCGTTAAACCAAACATGCAATATATGTATCCGAGATATAAGAATCATGGGTCAAGACTGGAGATACAAGAATCCGGGATTTGCAATATTTTTTTTACCACCCTAATCCTTGGAATTTTACAAAATGAAATATGGATCTCACTTCTATTTGTGAAAAAGTCTTTCTTCTCTAAACACCCACATCTTTGCAAGGTTTAATTGGTCTCCAATGTTTTGTTGGATACCCTAGTACCTAACATATTAAAGGGGTTACTTTCCTGTTTGATCAGATTGAGTAGCGTGAGCAGCCACGGATATTTATTTGGCGATAACTTAGGTGGGAGGAACTGTACCTCTGACTTTATGAAGCCTTATGATTTTTTATTCTATTACAGCCATTTGAATCAAGCGGATTTGGAAAATATTGGTTGCCAAATCAAACGTGAGAACTTGATAAGATGAAAAATATCAAACGTCCAAATAAACAACTTGTAAATAATATTCACAATTTATACAATATCATAAAAGGGTCGAAATATGTACACGAGGAAGATTGAAACTAAATTGGTTTATCAGCTGCACAAATGGTTAACCGACCATAAGAAAGAGCATTTGGATTTTGAATGTCGTTTATGTACAATTAAATTCTTCCATCACGTCTAATCTGCCAGGGGTGGAGCAGGATCAGGAAGGAGAGGATGAATGAATGGTGGTATCAGGTAACATGGCTACTGTCACTAGGAAATATTCACAGCCAACAGGGAGACCGTAAGGGTTCGAAGTTGATCCTGAATTCAAGGTCAACCAATCAGTCCCCTTGTCAGGGGTAAATTTATCAGCCCTACCATGCTCAGGCCGAGGCGGCAGTGTCTTCACAATTTGGCGTTCAATATGCACAATTTGGCCAACAATGTAGTTAGGTCTGGTAGGAAGATGGTCTGCAAACAGGGCTACAGATTCATCAGATAAGTAGTAGTTAGAGCAGTTCCTAGTAATTGCCTCATAATGCCCAGCTGAAGTGAGCACAAAGGCAGCTATCTTGTGAACTTCCAGGCAACCAAAACAAATCTTCTCTTTATTTGCCTGCACCAAAATCACAAGCAAAATATAACTCAGTCCAGAGCTTAAAATGGGTCACAACTAAAACCATCATGCTATAACTGATCATTAAGCATTTGGTCTGTAGTTTAAAAATAGCACATCTCAAAGGGAGACAATTTCTTGTCAAATGTTAAAAAACAAGAAGCCAATAACCATCATAAATATAATGACAATAAATTACCTGCTTTTCAAGTTGATGCTTATTGTAATAAGTTTTGACCTGGTCTATTTTCTCCTCCAATTCTTTCCGCAGCTGTTCGTTAGCAGCTTCTGTTCTTGTGTTCTTCTCATGCAGCTCTTCCCGGTGCTTAGATAAGAAACAAACTCTATCGGCCAATACACGAATGCATTTTTGGAATTCAGCAATATCATCATCATCTCTGTCATTAGCAGAACTGAAAAGAGAGAAGAATTTCAATCATCCTTGTCACAATTCATTAAGAATAAATGTAAAATATCACTGGAAAGCACATCAGTCTAAAACAATAGCCTAAAATATTCTCTTTTCATGACAAACAGCAAGGAGCTTTGTTGGGAATTATTTTTATAAGATGACACATGTCTTCCTCTCCAAGCTTATAACCTCTCAAGTCTCAACCTAACAAAGTGATTGCAAAATGAATTCATTTATGATAGATGACCTCATTGACACCAAACTTTATGAATGAATATCCCTACTACTAAGATGTGTGCCATATTTCAAGTAAAAAGTGAGGAAATTTCTTTTATCGCTACTACTCTACCACCATAGAACTTTTTTTTCTCAGTGGGAATGGGTGCAATATTGCGGGAAGGATATAAAATTTTCCAAGGGCCCTCATCATATAAGTAACTAATGAATTTAAGAAAATTACTTGGCCAAAGATTGCGCCAAATTTTGTAGGGAATCTGCAAAACCAGCCACACCACCAGGAGAATAAACACAGGTCTTGAGTCTTTCAAAAAAGCTGCGCATTTTAATAGCAGATGCACGTAGTAAACTATACTCTGAGGCCCTCCTGTCAGCAGAACTTTTTTGTGTCTGAGCTTCCTCTCTTGCCTCATGCAAACAATTTTCCAGGTGAGCACAATTCATCTGTGGTGACAAAAGAAAAGTACATTAGAATATAAAAGGCAAGCACAAACAATGAGTATGAAATTAGTGAAGCTATGCCTTTGAGGGGAAAAAAATTCAACTATGTATAGTTCATTCCATATTCCTTCTAATCCTACAAACTCTTTGACACCAAACTCTTAATCAACCATACCAACTCAACTTCATCTGGCAACTCAATCCAATATATAAAAGATTTAATTAAGAATCTTAGTTTGGTTGGATTTTTGACATAGAAGCCTGTTGTTCATATCTACAAAAGACTATGCTCTTATGAGCCTAACTTATCTACTGTACCCTTAAGAGTCAACTAAAACTCTGTTCGGCATGGTTTTATAGAATATAAAAATGAATGCACAGATGCTTGGTAAAACGTCTATTATCACTTGAATGGACCTATAGAAACTAAAATACAACAAGAAAGTAGGTGTTTGAAGGTATAGAGGCTATATAGTGACAGAAATGACAAATTTCTTTTTTGCTCTATTTGACAAAATAATTTGAAAACTTTTCAGAACAATTACCAGTAAAATGCATGTTAGTGTAATGTAAGAAAGGGGTGAAGAAAACAGGGACAAAGATTGGAAAATGACATTAAATTGTAAACTGAGAAATTCATAAACAGAGAAAAAAAGAAATAGTTTAGGTGAATTAGGCAACAGATTTTTAGAGAATTAAATAGCAACCCTAAAACGATATGTGTATAATTCAACTCCACACAGTTACCTGAGATTCATCAAGTAGTTTTTGACTTGCTTCCAACTCCCTTCTGAGCACAGCAACCTTCTCCATAACAGTTTTAAGACGGGTTTCAGTTTCATTCAATTGATTTGACTTATCTGCAAGTGCACTTTGTAGTTCCAACACCTTTTCATCATTTACTTTGGATTCCAAGTCTTGACAAACTGTCGAGTCACAGGGTACAAGATCATGTGACACAGGCATGTTCTCACCAGTAGAACTGTTAGTCAGTGACATGCCCAATTGTACTATTATCTTGCCTTTTTTATCTTTATCACCACTCTGTGCTTCTTCGCGATGAGGCTCCATCATAGATGAATCCAACTGTGGGTTCTGAACTCCAGAGGAATCCAACATGTTTTCATCCACCCCATCTAATGCTTTACCAGTATGTTCTGTGAACAAACCAAGTTTTGCATCCAAGGAACTTGAGATGCATGAAACCTCATCCATGGGCTCAGAAGTAGATATGCAAGGCATGTTGGCTTCACCACTGATAGATTCTGACTTGTAATTATCTGTCTTCCCAGTCACAAGGGGAAAGTCAACTGCATCATTTACACTGGACATCTTCTGCCCCTGCACATACTGATCTGACAATTTCTGCTCCAATTCTTGAATACGTTTCTCATAGGACACACATAGCATCTGTTTCATCTTAAGCATGGATTGAACATGTTTAATATATTCATCTTTCAAATGCAAGGCTTCTTGTGTCTTCTCTGCGGCATTCTTCAATACATTATTCACCTTTTCATCATCCAATGACTCGTACTCTAACTCAGGACAGAGAGAACATATTAAAGCTATTCTACCAGCGAGTTCAGCTTTCAGTTTTGCATTCTCAACTTCCATCTTGCAGGTTCCAGCAATTTCAATCAACTCACTGCCATCAAGCAAGTCCTCGGAATCATCTCTCTCAGTTGAGTCACCAGTAATATGTACAGCCTCAGCCAAGTGAGAGCTATCACTACTCAAAGCAGATGAACTTTTAAAGCTTCCTTGCTTATCCAGCTTGGAAGTTACTCCTGTTAGATATTCAGGAGCATAACGATCCACATCTGATATGTCAATATTAAGCAAACCACCATCAAATGGAGCTATATTGACATCACATTGGTTTGGAGTGTCAAACAATCCCATAGATGCTAAAACTTCTTTAGGAATGCATGAACTATGAACTCTCAAAAACTCCTCCCGTCTCCTGAGCTCCGCCTCCCGTTTTATAGCAAGCCTTTCAGCCATTTGCCCAGCCATGCCCATGTACAACTTCATAGAAGCCTTTCGTCTCACTATTTCTGCAAGGCAAGCTCTGTATGCAGGACCAATACCATGGAACAACTTTAAATCCACAAATAAGCCATCCTGACGAGCCATTGCCTCTTTAAAAACAGGGAATTGTAGCTTCTGATCTTTGATGAGATAAGAAACATAAGTTATGTTTTGCATGTAATTGTGAACAAAAAGATTCATTTCATTCTTGTTTTCCTTGCAAAACTCAAGTAGCTTTGAAATAGCACGATCACAAGCCTGCATTTTAGGCAAGTGATTTTTGTCATGAACATCATACATAGGACCCAAGGCTGAAACAGCATCATGAGGGCGGAGTGAGGAGGACAATTGGGAGGATAGACAATCATCTACCAGTTTCTTTACAGTGTTAACATCCTTGCTGCAGAAATCCCATGAAAATATAATTCATAAGCTCTGAGGATAACATTTGATATGATGAAAATATCACAGAAGACAAAAGAAAAATAATTTGAATTACAACACTCAATAAGTACAATAAGTGATATCTGGAATCGAGTATTATTCCATGTTGATTCTCCTCTAGTGAACTGTTAAGTACTCCACTACTCCTAAAAACTAGAAAAGTCTCAGATGTACATGTTTCATAATCAGCATGGAATGGTGCATAACTATTTAAGATCAGGCCTGCTAACACAACATATTAGAAGTTGAGAACATGAATTTGAAATTTAAACTCATGAAACAAGTAAAAAAGCTACAAAAAATGATTCCAGCACAAAATCAGGATATACATTAACCTTAAACTCTTCGTCAATAATAAAGAGCACATAAAAAATAGTTGAAAATGAAAGAGAACTAACTAACCTCAGAGATTGCATAATACTCTTTTGTTCATTTATATATCTCTGGTGTTCTTTAATTGCTTGTTCTAAATTCTTGATGGGCAAGAAAGCTCTGCTGGACAACAATTCCTCTGCCCGACGCTTCACTTCCCCAAAAGTCTGCTTAAATTGTGACACTTTATTCTCAAACTGCTTGTGGGAGCTGGTGCAATTCTCCACCGACTTCCTCAAGTTTTCTTCCTTGACCAAATCCAGTAAGCACTTGCGATTAGCAGTTTGTAAAGCAGGATGAAGTTTGATGGACCTTAGTTTCTCAACATCTTTCCCGAAATTCACCAAAAGATCAGAATGCATCCTGTATTGTTGCATATAACGTTTCATGAAGTCCCCATAGTTTTGGTTAATCATCCGATAGTACTGATCCAAATTACCCCTTGCAACCTCCACCGCTCTTTCTTGGACCATCTGTTCTCTCAAAAGCCTCTCACAATGCTCATATATCATCATGGTACCAGTATAAATCACATGCCCCCGATGATAATGGTACCTGAATTGTCGCTCGTAAGAAGGTAAAGCCTTCAAAGCAGGATCCGAAGCATCATCAAGAGGGTGTGGATCATGGGAGGAGGCTGGTGGTGGAGGCTCCAAATGACTGGGGATATCAACTTGCTCTGGTGGTGGAACAGGTGAGTTGTTCTGAAGCCTTGCTTTATTGAATATGAACACTTCCCTTTCATCAGATGGAAGCTTGTATGCAGATAGCGGCCGCTGCGACTCAAGCTTCATATCCAAACAAAGAACAAGCTGATCACCGAAATTAATCCCAGTAACAGATTCAATAGACCGCATAACTGACTCAACAAGTGTGTTCTCATTGCAATCCAACTCAAAAGAGTGTCCATTCTCAGCAATATGAACAAGCAACTTGCCCTGATGGACTAAACTTCCAGTCACGCTGGAACTCATCTTATTCACCAATCAACACAAGAATCACAACCTCTTCTTCCACCCAAAAAGGGAACCAATCAAATACCAAACAAAGAATTCAAAACAAACCCTAACCAATAGCTGAAACACAAAACACCACCAAAGCAAATCCAACACCCTTTTTTTCACCACACAATATTTAACTTCACCCCAGAAAATTTATAGAAAAAAGAACAAGGACGAGATTCTCAATTAGGAACCTAATAAATTCTCAGATTACTGAATCCGGAAAAGAGTCCAACCAACGGCAGAAGAAAACAAACAAGCAGAAAACTTTTTACGCTAAAATTTCAAATCAATCAATCAATCAATTCAAATTCAACGTAAAGACTGCAACAACAGCTCAACTTTGCACGTACGTGAGCAACCAGACCTACGTGAACCCTAGTTTAACCTCGGATCCCCTCGAAAACCCTAGTTAAAAAGCAACCAGACCCACGTGAGCAACAACCAATGAAGCCGAGACTAAAACACCCCTTATCATTATCAAGAGGCGACAATGAAGAAAATGCCCCAAAAGAGACGAAACTATCAAAACCCAAAAACGACGTCGAAGAAGAAAAAACCCGAATTACGCTCCCACCCAGAACCCGTTTCGTCAAGGGAAGTAAGAACCCAACACGAGACAACGCATATATAACAAAATTGAGAAGCAAATAACTGTTTTTTATGTTTGTTGAGGGGAAAGGGTAAGGCAAAAATCTTGGAGAAGAAGATGGTTAGAAGTAGATTACGTGGAGATTTTGATTTTCCAGAATCTCGGCTAAGCAGAAGAACAAGGCTATTACGAAACCCCCCCTTTTGATGATTTCTTAGAAATCAATCACTAATCACTAATAATTTAAAAAATTAAACCGTTTCTCTTTGTTCCTCTCTCTCTCTCTCTCTCTCTCTCTCTATAGTATTTATTCTTCTCTTTTCCTCATCTTCGTTTTATAGATTCCACACAGAACCTTCTGCGGGAAGTAACTCTCTCATATCATATAGCAGAACCCCCTTCTCTCTCTCCTCTCTCTCTTCGGTGAACGTTTGGAAGGATTGAAAAAGCAGGAACTGTAGTGAATTCTTATATCACGAATTATACCGCGTAATCTGCATTTTATAACTGAAAACTTTGAACTTTTTCGATGATAATCATATAAGATTGTTATGTATGGAGCGATTAAAATGTATTGCACCGACTTATATTAGTATTATTGGTTTTTTTTTTTTCCTGAAACCTAAAGGTAAAAACCAAAAAGTAAAAACACAATTTTGTTTGGATCTCTTGGTATGGCAATTAACTCTATCTGTTATGTATCCGGAAAAAGAAATTCTGCTAATATTTTTTTGTTAAAAAAAAAAAACTAACTATCAACTTAAGCACAACGTAATAACTAAATTGTCGTTCTAGCTGGTGCTAACTCATAAATTAGAATAATTCAACTGCTATTTTTAACGTAACTATTAGTACATTATAAATTAATTAGAAATTATCTTAATATTAACTTTTTATAATAATTATTATAAGAGTTGATAACCTTAATTTATATACTAAGAATTTGATTAAAAAATTGACTTTCAAGACAAAATGTCCACATGTTCATGTCATTTCAAAAGAAATAATAATAAGAAAAAGAAAGTTAAATTGTTTGGTAGGTCTCTAAATTATTTGAGAATTTTTAATTATATTTTTAAAATATATTTTTAATTGGTTCCTTAAATTTGTATTTATTTTTTTATTGTATTATTTTATCTAACTGATAATTATGTGAGTTCGCATTAAAGTTATTATAAATTGAGACCCAGGTCCACAGAGACTTGTAAAAAAATACTAATTAAAGAATATGATTAGAAATATTAGATTTAGAGTCTATAAAAATGAGAATATTGGTTTCTAGATAAATAAGAACACTTAATGCAGACTTAGAGAGATGATAATATCATATTCAAAAATTAATTAGATATTTGTGATTAATTTTTATAATGATAATTAGATCAAAGAATTCAATTGAAAAACAAATCCAAAAGACCCAATTGATAAAAAAAAAAAAAGTTTAAAAAATCTAATTAAAAATTATCAGATAATTCAAGAATATGCCGAGTAATTCAAACTAAGCCTACATTGGAATCTAAAAAGTATCTTGCCATGTGAGTTGGTGTGAATGTTAACGAGTAATTATCTTCGTATGATTGTTGTTGATATCATTTATTTTTGCCTTTTTTTTAAAAAAAATCTGAAAGGTACCTTTAATTTTTTTTCCTGTACTTTTATTTCAAAATATGTTATATATATTTATATTATTTTATATGATATTTATTTATGAATTACAGGGTCGATCTTAAGATTATTTTGAAGTGTGACCACTTAAGATCTATGACCAAAGAAAATCCAAAAAAAAAAAATAGATGACTATGGTGTGAGGAGGATAAAAGTTTCAATTCAGCGACAACTTCATCTCTTGATTTTTTTAAAAACTCCTTTAATTCCTAAAATAAAAGGCACATTACATGAATAAAAAATAAATAGTTATAAATACACTAATTAAGTAAAAACATAGTCTCTGCAATCATTGATAATAATTCATCGAATCTTAATGTAATTTCCACCGTGAGATACTATGAATCAAGCAATGTAATTAGTCACGTGCAGAAATATAAGAAGGCACAACTAATTATTATACAAACCAAAGTTGACAATGAATGAAAGCATTAATAATGTCTTCATACATTGCTTTTCTAAGGATATAAATACATTTATAGATATATAAAATTACATTTAAAAAATATTATACTTGAGCTTTTTTTCTTTATTAAATTAAATGATAATTACAATTATCATGTGTGCCACTCACCCATCAATAAGAGCTACTTCATTCCCATACCATAAAAAAGGAGCTACTTCACTCATTCATGTCTGGTTAGTGTAGAAGATACTATTACGGAGGGTACCGTGAGGATTGAGGAACAAATTAATTAATATAGCTATTTTTTTTAGTGAAAATTAGTATAGCTACTACTTCTAGTTTTCTTCCGAAAGTCTTAATTATTGTATATACTGGATGAAACATAAGCTAATTTATATTGTAATTTTTATTTTTGGTCAGCATATATTGTAATATTGTCATCGTAATCAATCATCATTAATTAGAGTGTTTTTCTCCTTTCGTGCTAATTACGACTTACGAGAGGTCATCATTATATTATATTAATATATTTAGAGAGTAATTCGAATTAAAAAATATCTTTTATATATTATATTATTTATTACATCTTTTATTATATATTAATATTTAGATAGTAATTAGAATTAAAAAATAATTATTTACGAAACTATTTTACTTTTCTGTCTCTTTTCATATTATGTAGTAATTATTTATTACATCTTTATTTTTTATTTTTTATTATATGTATAAACCTTCTAAGTGCATGTTTAAATAAACACTAGGAGAGCTCTAATGTAATTAAGTCTGCAAGAGGATCTCTACTCTTATTTTTTTATTCATTCGTTAGATTTATGTTAAAACACGTGTTATAGTATTTTCACGACAAAACAAACGTACTTTTCATTTATATATATATATATATATATATATATATATATATATAATAACATCTTTTCTTAAAAAAATTATAAATATCTCGTTCTCACTCGGAGGACGGAGTTAGCTGATGGTAAGGGTCAGTTGTCACACCCTATAATGATTTCATTTTTCTATGGCCCATTTAACATATATATAAATATATATATTTGTCAAGCCCCTCACTTCAATCTATGACCTTTTCTCTCATTTTTTTCGGCTGATTTGTGACAAACAATGATGTTGTGCTATTTACCTGCTAGTTGTTTGTTTGTGGCTCATGATGAAACTTTAGGGTAAGTTCCTGGAAACTTCACTAAGTACAAAATATGTAAATGCTAGCTAGATTCAAAGTTTTGTTAGTTTGTGCCAACGAATCTGATTCGGATATATAGAATAGAATGAGAAATCAGAGTATAACAATATCACTAGAACCTGGAAGAGGGGCTGCAGTTTCCGTAGAGTTACACTCGCACTTCTCTTTTTCTTGTCCAAATATTCATTATTCGGCACGTGGTCCCCCTTTTATTTTATCTTTGGTTAACAAATAAAGAGTAACGTGTTCAACAAAACCAAAAATTTAATTAACGATAGTTTCAATTAATCCATGCATCATGTTGCAAAGAGTTGAGCAAAGTTAATTGATTTGAATGGTCGTTGTCTCGAGGAGGAACACATGAAGGTCAATGTTGGCAACGATCTCGTTTTCGATCTTTTCGATCAAGTTGCGAACGAAACAACCTAGAAGTGAAATGTTTGATGATTATTAAAGCATTCAAAAACGAGTTTGTACAAAGAGTAGTGTCATTTTACTAACTTGATTAAATATAGGAAAATAAACGGCTAACTAAAACCGATGGAACATAATTGAATTATTGGAGTCTCTTTCTTTCTTCTTTTATTTTTTTGGTGACAATTGAAGTCTCTTTCTCTCTCGTTATTGGAGTGGGCATGGCATCTTGAACTATATAATACTTGTATGTAGTAATTGAATCACGTGATTATTTATAACTCAATAGCAAGATTGACCTCACTTTTCTTCCGGTGAACTTTATATAGTACTAGTAAAAGTCTCGTATGTTATATGGATATTTTTTCATTTAAATAACATTTAAAAGTATAACTGAAAATGAAAATATTCAAAATCATAACAAAAATATGTATAAACACCTAGTATTTAAAGAAAAGGAGTAAATGTGAAAATGAAAAAATATTAATTAAATTAAAAGATTAAAAAAACTCATATTTGATAAAGAATAAGAAAGGTTTAATTGCATCGGAGTATTATGGTTGTGCAATTTAATTTGGTCTATTAGGTTTCAACTGTGTTAATTGGGCCTCTCAATTTTGCTTCCTATTTATAATGAGTTAATTCTATTACGATTTCATTTGATATTTAAGTCATAAAGTCAATAATTTGCCTGCAAGATTGTCAACCTGACAAAAGTCAATATTTGTGTACCTATTTTGTATATTTAGCTCCAATACTCGGTGTTTATTTTAGTTGATAAACTGATGTCATGCACAGTTTATCTCATGTCAACTGTTTTTTTTAAATATTGGATGAAATTGAGATGGAGGAATCTAATTAAATGAGGCAAAATTTGATAAACTGAAATCACACAAGTGTAATACTTGAGAAACTAAAAATGCAATTATAACCCAAAAAGATAATTTAATATAATTTTTTTAAAAAAAATTAAAGGGAAAGATGAAATCTTAACATAAAGAAAATCTTAAAAGTAATTAATAGATTCATAAGTTTTAAAAATATAAAAGTACTAAATATTGGTGAAATTACTTATTAGTTATTACAACACAGAAGGAGAAAAAAAAGAACACTGAAATTCTCTCGTTTAACATGAATAATGACCCAAATTTATAATATAAAAGTTGGCTTTAATCTTGGTGAATTTGAAAATGGCATAAAAAATAAAAACTTTTGATGTAAATTAAAAGTTTTAAAAATATATTCCAGAAGTAGAATATATGATAAGTATCATTTATATTTACCTTTAAAACTACAAATTTGTCTTAATTTTTTAGTTGCTGAAAAATATTATTTTATAATTTATTTGAAAAATAAAAATGACACCTATGACTATGAGTTAACATCAATGCATAAGTTTCATCAAGGAGGATGGTGCTTTCGCTCATCCATGTGATCTAGAGTAAGGTCGATTGAGGATATATATGATGTGTCAAGGCCCGCTATAGTCGTTTGAACGTTGATTTGAATGATGTTCATCCGAATAATTATGGAATAATTCCAATGGATGATGATATGGTTAGACTTTTTTTCTTCTTCCACAATATAGTAATTCCTTTAATGAGGCTTTGGCCATCTCATCTATCCAAAGGTGAATAGAAACAACAAAAGACGAAGATATGATCATACGCATATGTAGCTCCATCAGCACATCCTATCAAATATTTAGTTAGACTAAAAAAATACTTCAATCTAAGTTTCTAAATTATATAATGACCATATTACACTTGTGTAATCTCAAAAGAATCCCTCTTTGATTCAAATAGCACATGTCGTGTCTGTCGCCATATCATATTCCGTTAATTTCCCTCGAAACTTATCCTAAATGCTTATCTTCAAATAAGTGGCTTTTTCTTTGTTGTTAATTGTCGGTCGGGGCAAACATGATTTTTTTTATACTCCTTTTAAACTTTAGAGTAAATAGTATAACCAGTAATTGAGACACCCCCTCCTAACGTACTGCGACATTTCATACGGTTATATATATGGTTCCTAATTGCTATACTAATTCTTAATATTCTATCAGCTAAAACAATATGATGGTGATAATTGATTTTGTTTGAAAATATAGATATATATAAAAGAATCGAGGTTATGGATGTTGTTCCATTCCACATGGCATGACAGAACTAAAAAGCCAACAGAGTCATTCACTAGGAGTTAGTTGCATCAATATATAAGGGGGGACTATAGGCAAACACATTGGCATGTAAGACAGTGATGTCTCACCTTAAAAGGAGTGACATGAAGATGGAGAAAAGAAGGACTACCACATGAATGCATGTATATCATCATTCATCAACTAGTAAGCATTGTCATATCATGTCTGGCAGAGGCACTAAGATAGATTCTGCTGCAGCCCACATGCTCTCTATATGTGACATGGAATCAAAATCATACATGTGGTGTATAAGTATAGTGACACAAGCTCACATTAGATTCCTTTCGTTGATTTTTTGAGATTCAGTTCTTCTTAATCACTCATCCAGAGGATCTTCATTACTACATTCTAAGCTCATATTTTATCTCAGAGATAAAAGTAAAACTTCAACCAAACGTGATTTTTGTAATGACTTTGGAATTACTAAAATGAAAATAATTGAATATTATAGTTTATAATGAGTGGAGGTTCCACTCCTTTAAATGTTAAGGCGAAGTACCACCGAGTCCGAACGCAAAGATCAACTGGTACAGGTTATTTTAATTTAACCAAAGATTTTGAATTTGAGTCCTAAATATATAAGTATACTAAATAATTAAAGGAAGAGTATATCGTCCATAATAATGTTACAAGATTTGAATAAGATTATGTTCCGTGGAGGACACGTGTTTTCTATAAATAAAAAATATGTTAAGGCAAACTAGCTAACCTCAATTAGTTGTCAATAATAATTATGATATATTTATGAATTGTTTACTAACTAAGCACACGTGTCTGGCTGGATAAATTTAAGAAAGAAAAAGTTATAGAAAAAAAAAGGTGTGAAATAGACTAGAGAGTAGTGATACATTTTGCCCACGAGAGAAATTTTGATGCGAGTAAATTATAGGGGACAGAAGAATTTTTGGTTGGGGAACCAACTAGAGAAATTTCTCTCCCCCTACACTGAGATCTTTGTACGGTGCAAAGAAAAGAAACAGGACTGGAGAGTAGTGATACAATTTTCCCTTATCAGAAGGATGGTACATGTGTTGTCTCCAAATGCTGTTACTAACTGGGTGATTTGTGGTCTATGTAGCACAATAGCTGGTTTTTGTTTCTTTTCTCATTCACTAAAAATAATGCCAAGAGGTGTGATTTCTCTCTCTCTCTCTCTCTCTCTTGACAGGCCTGATTAATATGAAAATGTTTGAAAAAAAAAAATACTCCAATACGCACGTATCCATCACCAGTGTTTTTAAAAAAAATATTTTTTTATAAAAACTAAAATTGAAAATAAGATCAAATAAAACATTTTGATAAAAAGCTTATAAGCAGTGCTAACTCAAGTCTTTAACCGAGTAACCGACTCCCTTTCTTCAAAGAGTAACTAGTTAACTAAAGGATCATCAATTTAGGCTGGTTCACTGCAAATTAATGCATTTTTTATTAGCTTGGACTGAATCAATAAGTGTTAGTACAAAAGAGTAGTTGCAGACTTGCAGGATAAAAACTAGTACTGTCATTTTGCCTCCATTTCCACACGATGTTTTCTTTTTTGAGTTTTGACTATCAAGGATAGATTGGTATTCAACTCTAACATGTGTCAAAGTTTAAAAGCAAAAAGGTTTTGCAAGATAGTAACAAAATAAGATGATGTGACCATAATTCTGTTTGCAATTGCAGCCTTATAAATGAAATTATATCTGATTCATAGCATCAACTGGATAGATCTAATTCAAAGCTGGCATACCATGAATTAACTCTGCTGTTCATATCAAAATTTTCTCGATTCAATTGAAATTTATAATTTAAGTCAATGAAAATGAATAATTCTATGTACAAATTACAAAATGAAGAATTCTATGCCTAACTATCTATCTTTCAATCATAGTAAATTCATACATTGCAGTACATCTAAATAGAAAAAAGATGTTTTACATCATCAAAATCAGCTATGGTCTGTAGCTCTGCATTGTACACAAGACTTTCTGCAAACTCAATTTGAGTGAAGGAAATCACCAACATTAAATATTTCATGGGGAATTTCCATCCCTGCAAATTGATTTTTTTTTATCCGTGGGAATCGAAGAGAGTATCAGGAGGTTCCCTACAAATTGATGATAAATGCAAAGGATGATCAAAGCTTAACTCTCCTTTAAACCAGCCAAGTAGTGTTCTGAGCATTATAGTAACAGGAGACTTCCTTCCAGCCTTTGCCTAAAAGTAACCCGGGGTCTTTCTTTGAATCACGACTTCCACGACTAGACAAAGTATTGTCTCAGAAGTTTCTTAAATGATTTTGCATTGGAAGTGAAGGTAACAATGCTTCCATTTTAAGCATGGACACTCAAGAACCTTCTGCAATGTTCAGTTAAAGAAGTATGGAGACTCAAGAACCTTCTGCAAGTCAAAATCACCTCTTCTCTCTGGCAGTGGAGGGAAAGCTAATCCTGGGTATGATGTCTCAAATCCTTCCAGCAACTGTTAACATATCAAAATGATCAAATAATGAGTTTGTTTTTCTCCCTCCATTGGTCTAAAAGGCAAAAGATTTGCATTAAGGACGTGATGTTTAATATTAGATAATGAGAAAACAAGAAATAACTTCTCTCCGTATATTCCTATAAAATAAGCCAAAGTTTCTCATGATACAGAAAAAAGATTACATTTTCAAGTATTGGCATGCTATAAAGCTCCACAAATTTTTCTCTAAGAATCTGACTCATTTTCTCCACGTCACATGCATGTGTCCAAAACGAGTCATGAACCCCTGCATACACATGCATTTCACAAAATTTAAGCACCAAAACATAACAAAGAATTTTTCTTTAATAGACTTTCCCTGCCACCAAATTTTCTCAAAATTGAGCATATAGAGTGAAAGTTGTGTGAAAATATATAAACGGAACTAGATAATTAGAATACAGATTTAACTGCAGAGTGGTTGTTATCATAGATGTGCCTTGACCATTACTATCATAACCTCCAACATGATATTGTAAGACATTCAAATGTAAATTGATCCAAAGCAATAGTTTAAGGATGTGTTTAGTTTGCCTTCTGAACTGTGCAAAATAGGTCCTAAAATTTGTAGGTTGCAAATTGCAATATTCAACATACGAATTCAATGAAACTAAATAACACATCTGAAAAAAGGCAAGCCTCAAAATGAACTGCAGTTTCCCTTAAACTTGTGATAAACTTTCACAATTTTAAAGTGATTCCAATTGAATCCCTACATCTTCTAATTCCAGAAACAATTAAGCAACGATGCCAAAGAGAAAATGGTGGCCTTAAAAAATAGACAAATCCTCTATGCATTAGAAGTCTCAAAGTGACCAATGAGCAAAGAGCTCAAGTGGCAACGGCATCAGACTTCATTTTGACTCCTGTTACAAACTCCTGACCCTTTCCGTTGCCTCAATTCCTAGGTCTACACAGCCTCCCTTAGAACCAGAAAAAATCTATTAAACTAATATTGTATATTTTATGACTTTAGATGGAAATTTTGAATATGCTATAGGATTTTGTTAGTGAAAGGAGGTCTTAAAACCTGCAAAAGATAAGCCAGCATCCCTACAGGCAAGAGCAGTCATCATCATGTGTGAACCATCCAGTGAATGTATGAAGTTTGGAGGAAATGCAGATCTCTGCTTCTTGGCATCTACCTGGAATAAGAGTAGTTTTAATAATGAATATAGTTCAGAAAGAAAGGAAAGCTGCAAAAAAGAGGACTATGTCCACTTACTGCATTACCCTCTCGTCTCAAAGCCAAAAATTGAAGAGATGTTTTGATCTGCAGGTCATTGGTGAGATTCATAAGTGTTGTGCTTTTAGATAGTAAAAAAGTTCTGAAACTATGTTTTGATTCAAATGTATAATTATTGGTACCTATCACAGGTTTTTACAGCTAATTCTATAATTGAAATACATGACACCTATAAATATATGTTGCTTAAAACTAGTGCATCGCAATATTTGTGCCATGCTCTGAGAAGCAGACAAGCACACATTATAATGGTCTAGACATTATGAGGAAATATCTGGTGGCCATACCAAAATAGTTCTAAATGCAACGGAGTCCTATAGCTACTGTCATTAATTTATTATTACATTCTGCAGGTAACTGACTGGTGTATGTCCATTTAATTGCCTAATAGCAGGACATTGTTCAGGTGTCTCACAATGAAGAGACTATTGGATTAAATAAATCACCAAACATTATAAAAGCTTTCACACTCCAGTGACGAGCCACCAAAAAGGAAGTAATACAGAACATGTTTATAGAGAATAATGGTTACGAATCTTAGTATCACAGCTGCTCAAGAAAATGGTGAAACACCAACAATTACAGCCATATGGTAGCAAGACATTAAAGAAGGGTCCACAGCTCCACACTAATCTGTTAATACATCAATCCGTTGCATCATGTCACATAAGTTACCTATTCTACTGGGATTGTTACAGAAGTCATTCTTTTAACCATTTAGGTGGATATCATACATTGTACATTTAGTATGTTGGTTTTAACTTGTCACTGTTCAGTAAATTAATATTAATATCTATAAAATAAAAGAAAAGGGGGAACATCATTTGTATATAAAAACTTACCAGATGCCGTTCAGTTTTACAGTATGGTTGCACAACTGGAAGGCCAAGAGGAGTGGTCCAACGAACAGGCTGGTTTTCAAAAGCAATTACCTATTAAAAGTTTAAGATCCCACCATTCAGGAATAGAAAAAAAGCTAGCAAACATGCAGGCACACACACATACAACAGTGCCAAAACCAATAGGATTTTAGTATCATTTGAAGTCCAAATGCAATGAGACCAAACCTTTGCACAATCACCAAGCCAACCCATAATGACACGTGCAGCACCAAAAATTTCTCCAAGCGCAGTTAATGTCACCTATAGAATGCAGATTTATTGTATAAGCACATCTTTGCATGTTGGTTCACATGTATTTCCACTCAGATAGTACTAAATATACAATAGTGTGAAATAACCAACTTGATCTAAAAACTTTATCTAGGTTTGATCGGGTCTAAAAAAGAATATCTTCTGTAATATAAGTATTCCAGCAGGTAATAATATCCTCTGCTGATGCAATGATAAGAATTACACATCAAGTCAGCCATTGCAGTTTCTAACAGCTAATATAGGTTCCTGTAACATGGCTGAAACTTACTTTAGCAGCATAGCAAGCTGCAGCAAATAAAAGTTTTTCATCAGTAATAAGACCTTTCTCCTCTAATCTTCTCTTGATTTGCTCTCGTGCCCCAACAAAAGTAACACCATAAACTGAAGTCATCACTGTCTGTTTGACCAGTTTCCTGTCAATCTGAAAGCTTCCAAGAGTTGGGAGAGTGAAAAGAAGAGATTATAGCTAGCTGCAGGAGCATAAATTTTAATCAATATTGACCTGATCAATTAAAACTTTTGCTAACAAAGCATTTGGATAGGCAGCTGGATCTTTGTTACAGTCCTTTCTCATAATATCATGAACCCTGCTCAAATATACCATTCAAGTTAAAATAAAATATTGATTATGCATTGTAAATTTGACGAAATCATTTGTATTGTACACCCAGTACTATGGAGTGTAGATCATGAAAATCTACATGTAAGATAATATAGTAAATATACTCAAGGAAAGTAGATCATGAGGTAACAGACTTTAACCAAAAAGTAACTATTTGAGTGATATTAGTATTTCAATGCAGTTGTGAAAGCAATGCATTTTGTATTCAGACATCAGCAAGGCAGTAAGGTAATGATGTGAAAGGCTTTGAGCTTGAAATAATGTAGCATGAAACAGAGGTTTGAATGTAAATTGTATAAGCTGTTGATAAAGGATTTAACATACCTAACAGCAATCTCCGAGTAAACATCAGCTGGTTTCTCACTAGCGACCAAGTTAACTGCAGCAGCCTCCAGCTGACAAATCACACGTATTCCAGTAAGAATATACACAGGAATTTTCCAGCAACAGAAAATATTATAGAATAATTAATTGGTTTAATTACCCTTGTTATGGAAGGCAATAATTTTGGCCTTTCTGTGAAAGTGAAGACATCAATAATTAATACTTAATTACTTAGAAATACAGATTCAAGTGCTCTTCACTGACTGCTTTGGTTGCCAACTTAGAACGACTTAGTGTGAACAAACACTTTAATTGCTTAAGAAATATAAGTAGCTAGAAATTATGTGAGTTCCAGAGATAGTGATCACTGACTTACAAGTCAGGAAAATAGAACATCAGTATAAAGCATATCTAACTTTAAATAGATTCAACACACAAGAAAGGAAGAAAGACTAATCCTCCATAACACAATAAGCCTGAAGGCTGCTCAAACACATCAAATTTCATAATCAACAATTGGGAGAATGAGAAAGCAATTAACACATTATAAAAGATTATTGATAAAACACCAACTGTAATAGATGAAAATAGGCTTAAAGAACACCAGATTAAAGAAATGACAGCAATTTGTTGCCCCAAAGTTCAGAAACTCCTACAGAGGCTCTCTGTCCAGAAACTCTCTAACATTACACATAACTGTCTCCAACACTATCACACCCATAGAAGTGAAAATACATTACTGCTCCATAAACTGCCAATGCCATATGGCAGTTATTAAAACTTAGTTCCATCACAGTTATTCAAATTAAGTCCTATTTTCCTATAGTAAACTTTCCAAATAGTGCTCTGGGCCCAGGTGGTCTGAGTGCTTATCAATTATGTTGCCATCACATACATATAAATTACTGGTCATACTATTAAATAAGATACCAAACATGGAGATATGAAAGTAACAGCAGCTAAAAGCACCCAAAACCATTCAAAACAAGAAAGGAGACCATTTTGGGTATACTGAGCAAGTTGTGTTAATATGATGCTGCAGGGCTCATACAAAGAGGTTATCTTAATACATCAAAACAATGCTGACATGTCAAAATGTACTGACTCAACAAAAATAATGAAGAAAGCTATAGAACAAAAAATCATACTCAAATTATCACAATTCAGGAAGTGCATGAATCTAATAAAGAAAACAGATTATATCAAGAGTGATGAGTGATTGCAAAATCAAAATGGGATGTAAGTAGACCTACAGAATCTCTTCCCAAAGCAGCATAGTGCTGTAAGCCATTACAGGAACCATCCTAAAATTCATCAAAGCAGTGTTGTCAGCAATTTTAATATATATATATATATATATATATATATAAACTAGAAAAAGAGAAGAAAATAAATAAAATGAAAGCTGGATAAATATGATAGTGATTTTCAATATGAAGAACCTACCATGGTATTATTGTAAGAGTTTGGGTACTAAATTTCAATTTTTTATTTTTATTTTTATTTTTCCTGTGATTGTACACTACCATTTAGATAGCATAACATTTACTAATGATCTAGCAGAAATTTTCTATCCATCATAAGTCCATAGGTGAACTTGGAGTCAGTTTGGTCACTTATATAAGTAGTCTGCATAGCTATAACAGCTCTCTTTCAATCCTAAGGCTTCCAATGAAACATTTACCTGATGAATTGGCAGATGTAAGATAACAGAATTTGGTGACGAGCTTCTTAAGGCTTCTGACAGATTAATACAAGCAGCAAGGCACTGGAAAGGATCCTCAGCCATTAACCACCAACGATTTCCATTAATAGGATTATCAGCAGAGTCAAATATATCATGAAGATGATTCTCTACAAAAGCCAGGCGGCCATCATAAGACAACTTTTCAATACCACCAGCATATAAATTTGCCAAGTGTATCTTCAGCCAGCATAGTCCAGACTTTCCTAATGGCCGTCCTTCAGCAAACTCAAGCAATCCTCGACATAGATCACAACTTAAATGATTCAAATGAGAATGCATGGGATATGCTCTTCCGCGGAAGTCAACATTGTGGGGATAATAAAAGCCTTCCTCATCTTTCATTTTCTGAGCCACCTGTTTCAAATGTATTTTGTTGCAATTAATTTTCAGTTAGTGAATTATGGAATAGATTTGAAAATAATTATACAAAATTTAGTTGAGATTATGCAATACTTGATCAAATAGAACCAACATAAATGTCAAACTATGGTTAGATACTTAGATTGACCATTATGCTAGATCAAGAAAGACAATGTCACTTATGTAACAAATAAAATTGGAATTTCAATTCTTCATATATAACATATTAACGTAATTGACAATTGGAGGGGAGATCTTACAGAAAGCTTAAGTTCAGTGTCACATCTTAGAGAATGTCTCTCCAGATTAATTTTCTTTGCCTTCCTTACACTCCATTTCCATTCCTGAATTTGTTTTAAATCCCCTAAAGGTGGCCTCTCTGGTATAGGAACCTACAAGTCAATTAAGAATATATGTAGGTAAGATGAATTGCATACAATAGGTAATGCTGAGAACTCATCACACTTCAAGCGTTTTATGAAAAAAAGGTGGAAAAATACAGGTAAATAAATTTAATTAGTTTATGTTTAACTTTCTTTTATTTATTTATTCATTGATTTAGCTTTGCCATCTAATTTTCAAAAGCAATAGATGAACAGAAAAAAAATAGACAAAAGAACTTATATAAAGATAACTTCAAAAGTTGTTACTGTTTATGCTTACATCTTTACAATCAATCAGACCCGCAATGTTACCTCCTCCAGCCCAAAGGGACTCCACAACATTAAGTAATCTTCTATTTACTCGCCATTTGGTGTTGCCAAGTGTGTCCAAGGCCTACAAAAAATGTATCATTAAAATGCAGAATAGGTTAAGCTTACATAACAGAAGCACAGTATCAAAATTTGACTAAATGAGCAACAGTGTCTAAAAAATTGTGCCTTTGTGCAGGGAAAATTAAAAAGTACGATGCCTAAAATAAGATTTTAAATATAATTGATTTCTAATTCTTAAACACCTTTAAATGTAGAAGACTACAAAAATTGAAAGTTAAGAGAAATTAAAAATAATGTTTAATTAAAAATTTGGAACCATTTATTTGAAGCAAACAACAATGCCCCAAGTCTTTTTTATCAGATTATATCTTTTGTGGAATATTGCCACACTCCTTTCTTGGTAAGGGAAAATTTACATATAGTACCTCAAAAACTTTTTGCATTTGTTTCCTTTCAACATTCTTTATTACATCTTGCTGCTTCTTGGATCCGTGAGTGCGCATCATAAAAGATGGTAGAAACAAATGGCCACCTTTTTCATACCTGGAAAGAGTGTGGTAAGATATTAGACATACAATCATAGCCACGTGCAAGGAGAGAAGCAGTTAAGACATTAAGGTTATAGAGACAATATAAAATTGTATCCCATATTACATTTCGTATGTTCACCACTTTTGGAAAGCCGCCTTAAGGGCGGTCTCAAGGGTTGTGGTTTAGTCCCACATTGACTAGTGATAAGGCCAAAGTTGTGTATATAACTAGGGGGCAACCCTCACTTACAAGCTGGTTTTGTAGGGTTGGGACGTAGGATTAGGCCCAAAACTTACATTCTAAGTTTGTGACTAGACACTGCTAGGATTAAAAGAACGAACATGTTTTTCAAGCTGAGAAGATTCACACTCTAAGTACTGCAAGTGAGATAAATGAGGAACCATTTTCTTTAATTTTTTAAGACTCAGACCCAACAAACAATGAAGAAAACTAGGAGACTTTGTAATGTTGCAATCAACTGAGGATGAACGCTGAAGGTAATAAAGCCCAAGTGGCTCATATCCTGAAACAATTGTCTACCTTATATTCCTATCCTGTATAAGAATAGAAGCAACGCTAAGCTATAGAACAATTTCAACTACGAGTTAGATGACTAATAGAAATCAAATTAAAAGGATAATTAGAGACAAGAACATAACCAAGAGATAAAGATGGAAGAGAAGTGACTTGACCAGTGCCACTAGCTTTAGCTTTTGACCCACCTACAAGAGTAATGTGAATGTGATGAGGAGTTTTAGGTTGGGATAATTTTGAGACAAGAGAGGGATTACCAAATCATATATATAAGTTCCTAAAGTGAAAACATTTAAATAAAAAACAGTTAATTTCTTCAAATCATTTGAGTCCTAATAAGATGTTACATTTACATTGGTTTAAAAAACAAAATCACTGGGGTTAACCGCGGGAGGGGGGGGGGGGTGGGGGATTACATTCGATCTGGTTGACTCACTTCTTGACTCAAGAGTTTATATAAGTTTATCCAGAAAAGAGTGACAACATGTTAACTCAATTTCTATACCTAGAATTGTAAACTTGTAGAGTCTATGAGTTTCATCGATAATTTAACAACAATGAGGCTATCTACATAAATACATATCAAATATGATATAAATAGGAGAAAACTCGGCTAAATCAGATTTGTATCATATCTCCTAGATATCTTTATAATCTACGTAATATCTCAACATCCACCTATCTCCAGCTTTGAGAAGGGTTTAAACATGGCATAATAAATCATGCTAAGTCTCATAAATCTAACCAATGCAGACTTTTCAATATGAAATACTAGTATGAGCCATTCCATGTGCCATACCCTTTCCACTTTTTTGGAGGTACTAACATTGGCATGTAAGGCATTAACATATGCTTAACCTGCACAAAACAAATGCATTGATTAATAAAAGAGTAGATTAAGATATATCCACCTTATGAAAGAATAAGCAGTACCAAACATGCTTAAAAGAAAACAGATTTTGAAATAACAGAAGAGCAAGTTAGAAGAAATGTGAATGTTCAATGATTTCACCCAACAGCTTCATGCTTTTAGCTATCACTAGCAGGAAAAGATAAGGAAGTCCTTTAAAGCATAAAACCTTCAGAATGATATTTATGCAAAGCAAGAATCAAGTTGTCAAGGTCCTCCTGTACCTTCACCTAAATGCAAGTTCTTTTAGGGGAAGGGGAGTTATAAAAGGTTCTAAAACTAATTTACAGGAAGATACTGCATTGTTGTTAGAGATAATAATTAATTTGCTTTGTTTTCATGCTTAGTAAGCTATAATGAAAACCTTTACAACTTTGTAGGACAAATTCAACTTCATGGCCATTATACTGTGGGTTGGGGGGTATATTTTTCAACTTACAGATTTGTCCATCCCAGCAAGGACTAAGGGATCACATTCTATGACACCATAATTCTTCAAAATCCTTTGCCTACAAATATGAAACAGTTATTCAAAAAATAACAATAAAACACACAAGGGTAAACACTAAACAGTTATTCAAAATCTTTTGCCATCAAATCATTGAACACTTTAAAAGATCTATCAATCTATCATACATTACATACATATGAAATATTGAGTCCCTATTAAATGTGGGATTTTTATCCTCTCATTTTCCTTAAGCAAAGATCCAACCATACTCCATTACTGTACCTTCTAATTTGAACTTTGAAGGCAAGTGGCATCTGTTTGTCTGTCAGAATGCATGTGTGTGATATGATTTGGGGTGTGTTGGGGGGGGGGGGGGGGGCAGAATTATAAACAAGCATCATATCAAAGCAGCCCCTAAAATTATAATTATTGATTCCTAGTATCATATCATAATATTCAAATAAACAGCCAATAGCTACTTTCTCTAATCTGATCGTTCCATTTAATTGCTAAGGATCAAGGCCTAAACTATTAAACCAATCATTCTTTAAAAAAAAGGTGAAGCCTCACTCTGGGTTCTTTGATATAGCTTTAAGTTTATGCCTGAATGCTGGTCGAATATCAGGTGGAGTATCAGCAGACTGATTAACTGGAGAGTGTACAAATGCTGTTTCAATTAATAATTCTATTAATCGACTTCCCAGCTGCATAGATTCATATTCACTCATTAGATTCCATTCAAAAAAATAAAGTTGAAGATAATTACACTCAGACATTAAAACCAACCTTAGCCTGAGTATCACGACCCCAAGGACGAGATTCTTTCTCTTTCAATAGCATCTGGACCTGTTTCAATCTTCTTCTTTTAATCAAACCATTTACATGTTTCCTTAATTTTTGTTTATCATTATCCATACTGTCTTCACCACCAGCCTCTGTTTTCTTACTCTGGTGACTTCTAGTCTTTTCCAGGAACTTATGAATCCTAACCTGAAGTACAATACGATAATCACAACAAATATCTAATTTATAAAAGAATAAGAACCAATAGAAAGGGTGCACTTCTTATCTGGCATCCCTATTAATGCTAGATTACAGCAAGAACAACCAAGAAGAGTGACATAAGAACATAGAAGGAAATTTCAGTGAAACAACTTCCTGCCAGTATCTTTCCTCCCCCAATGGTAAAATTGGATGTTAGAATTCGTTGACAAAGAGCTCCCTTGTGCTAGAACAAGTTAAAGGAGTAATTAAAGGATTGAACCTCAATTGGTATTAGTACTAAACTACTAACTACTAAAGTGTTGAACACCCTCTCATTTCACTTTCATTCCCAATGCCAGAAATTTTAAGTGAAAACAGTAATAAAAAGGTCATAAAATGCACTGTCAGACTAAGAGTCCTGCATAAAACATTACTGAAAACTTCAATGTAAAGCACCACTTGAAATGCACCAGCAAAGCCACTGATTAACTATCAACTATCAAGGACCGCCATGAAACCGCGACTGCTACCACAATTCAAAACCTTGCCTTTCCACTTTCTTGACCATAAATAACACCTCCCTGGAATTGATAATACAATAAAGATGAGATTATCATACATACGATGTACCTCTTGTTCCACAGCCATACCAATCTGAACAGCAGCATCCACAAGGAGAACACAGCCCGCACGGCAGTACTCCTGAGTCACCAAACCCATCACCTTATGCATGACAATAACAGCCAGTTTAGCAGCAGGCAAGGAATCAATGTGGGGCGCAAATGCTGCTTTGTGCTTCTTTGACCTCTTCGACTTCTGCTCTGCCTCTATAGCCTCTTTGAGAGGGTCAAACCACCCCAAAAACAGAGCCTTCACGTGAGGCAAATCGGGAGTAAGGTTCTTCTCGCGCATTTCTCTCTCTAGTTCTCTGTATTCTTCTACCATCTTCTCCAATGCTTCAGTCTCCGCCTTAATCTGCCTCCTCCTCAGTAAATTGAGCTTCTTCTCCTCTTCAATATCATTCAGCAACAAGTCGTTCAAAATCCAAGGTGAATTTTGGATGAATATTCTCTGGGGTGGGTCAGGGGGCTCTGTTTGATGAACACCATTAACGGGTTCGTGCAAATTTTCGAGCTTTTGGACGCAATTGTCATGGACTGAGGCAGAGAGATGGAATTGAGTTCTTGGGGTTTTGATGGTGAGTGGAATAGAAGAAGGAGGAAAAAAACAAAAAATGGGGTTTGGGAAGAAGAGAAAGTGATGGAGAGATTGAGATTTTGTTGGATGTATTCCCCTGTGAAGGTGAGGGGTGGAAAACGAAGTTGCAAACGCCATTGAAAGTTAATCTGTGGAGTGTGGATAGTGCAAAAAGCAAATAATGTTGTTGGAACTTGGAAGGAAGAACATCAAACCTTCCTTAAACCCCTCCATTGTTTTTGTTCATACCTTCTTCCATTTTCTAGGATTTGTTTTATATTTCCTTTATATACTTAAAATTTAATATGAAAAATTATTTAAAAAAATTATACGAGTCTTGCGTTTATAACATTTTTCAATTAAAAATTGTGATATTCCTCAAAATATAAAAAAATTGTGATGATAGCTAAGAAAAACATTTAACTAACTCTCTTATTGAATAAAAAATATTGATTTGTTTTTTGTGTTTTTAAGATTATATTTATTTTATTTGTTAATTTAATACTTTTATATTTTCTCACGACTTCTTCCTGTTGATACTTAGTATAAAAAATAATGAATATGTTTTATATTTTAAGATATTAAATATAATTTCATAATACTTTTTCATATAATAATAAATTGAAATTTCATAAACTAGTTATCTTTCCATTGAAAAATATACGCATGAGATGAAAAAATATTGTATTTAATTTAAATAAAATTACTTTGGTTAATAAAACCCATGATGAAGAGTAACATGTTATTGCGCATGGGTTAAGTGAATTAGTTTAAATCTCTTCAACAAAATGTGACTAAAAAGATAACAGTGAAATTTATAATGAAACATAGAATATAACAAATATCTATAAAAAAAATATATAATTAATATTTTATTTGTTATTTTGTTATTTTCATTGAATAATTAAATTCATCTATTAAATGTTTAATTCAATTATTTAAAACTAATAAATAGAAAGAAAAAAAAAAGTAGTAACATGAAATCGGTATTTTTTTCTTACAGAAATCGGTGGTTAAATTATTATTTTAAACCTTTCCAAAAGTTAAATATAGTATCTTTTTTATCCTACGTTGCGCTTGTTTTCTTTCTAAAACGTTTCAAACATAAAAGCAGACTTGCTTTAAATGGATGCTGTAAGAGCAACCCCTCTAGAGCATGGTGGAATTCAAACCTAGAATGAGCTTGCTTTGATAGTGAGTTTTATGTAAGATACTTGCTAGTGAATTTTAATTAAAATTTTGCAAGTATATATATATAAAACTTGATTTGAAAAATCTTTTTTATATATAACAAAATTATTTGAGAAGATAAAGAGGATGTTCAGAATACCAAAGCTAACTAGAGAAATTTTGATTAAATTAAGAATAGATGATTTTTTTTCTTCTGAAAACTTGATGCCCCTCTTATTAATTTACATAACTATTTATAGTGATATTACAACTCTGGAACTCAATCCAGACTTCAAACCTATTTTAAAAATAGTAGATTAAAGACAAAAACAAATAGTAAAATAAAACATACATGTTTATATACAGAGTATTATTATTTTGTCAGCAATACTTTTGTCTTCTGCCGACAATTTTAATTGATTCTCTTCTTATTTTCTTATCTTTATTGTCTTCTTATGTTGTCTTTCATTTTTTAATTTTATTTCGAAAACTCTTCTTTTGTGAAATAATCCAACATATCCCTATTTTTGTGGTAAGAATTTGTGCTAGAACTACTTCCTTCATCATTTTTGCTCGAGTTATTCCTTTCATCCTTTGTAATTTATCTTCAAATTCCTCTTGAGATGTAGCTGTCGCTAGCTCGGCCATGATTTGACTATTTTGTGATAGAAATAGAGCTTCTTTATTTGCATCTATATCTAACTAATTTATAGAAACTTTATTATTTCTTGCCCATTGGAGCATTTTCTCTTTATTAATTAATCTAACATCAAATTTTTTTCACCATTTTATTTTTACTTGTCTGGAGAGGAAATACAAATCTGTCACATTATCTGCTTTGACATAAGTATATGTCCAGCTCATAATTCATGTTATTCCTTGCGATGCTATAAATGATAAAAAATTTGTATCCATTTATAAAAGTAGTATTATCTTTAAAGAATTTATATAACTCCTCCACCACCTCTAACGAAAAGACTTCTCTTATTGATCCAAAATTATAAAATGATAAATCATTTTGGAAATTTTAAAGATATACCTTTTTTAAACTAGAGAAATTATGAATGTTTATCTGATTTTAAGTATAAAATATTATTTCAAACGGTCATATAATCATACTAAATGTATTCTTGGGAAAGACAACTCTGTTGCTTATTACAGCTATTGTTATTAAAACTTATTGTGAATTTTATGTAAGATACTCGCAAGTTTCTTTATGTAACATAAATTCAAAAACATGGTTGCTGCAAAGAGCCACAGCCAGGGAAGACAACTCTGTTTCGTTTCGGCACTTACGTGATTGCATGATATTATTGTCTCTCTGATTGTTGGGCCCTTAGTCATTCCAATATATATATTTTTCAATTGTGTAATATTTTATTAAAATTTACTTGTTAAATTAAAAATTTTGTTTAATTATATATACAAAATTTTATATTAATCTAAAATCATTTATTATTTTATTCAAATAAATTAAAATCAATATAATATAAATATTACAAAATATACTAAAAATATAAATAATTTGATTATTTTTTCATTGTTCAATTTTGACAAAATTTGATACAAATGATCTTGTCAATATGCAAATATACTTCAACAATTCGATCAATAAAAATCATATTTTATATTAAATTATAAAAATAATATAATAATTATCAAAATTATATCGATATAATTTAATTCATCCTTATATATATATATATTATGTCTTGCTGCATTCTTACATATTTATCGTCTTAATTTTCTTCAATTGATATTAAATATAATATTCAATTTTCCAAAACATCATTAAAATAACGTTTCATTAATTAAAATACTTTTAAAATAAAGTAGTACTTAATTAAGGACGTGAATTTATTTTTTCATTTTCCAAAGGGAAATTAAAAGAAACTTAATTAATTAGTTCATACATTGCTCAAGCATTGTAGGAAAGAAAAACATTGATCAAGGAATGCGATAAAAAAATGAATTAAAAGCACTACCCGCAATATACTCTCAGCTTATGAATCTATAATTTATTTGCAAATGTTAACATTCCAAATAATCTTATATAATTTATTTATATAAAAAAAACAGATTATGGCATAGCCATTGGTGAAGTTGAAAAACATATGCTCCTAAAATATGCATATATTAGTTTGGTACAGTTCCTCTTTTAATTAATTATATATGTATATGTAAGTGTTTGCAAAACATGTATGAAGACCAACACGTGGTATAGCTGGAGGATTTTACTAATATCAATTATAATAAATATGAGCCGTCTCATATCAATGGTTCATTGCTATTTCGGCTGTTACTTTTTATGCTCCTTTTACGACAGCAACGACAATATTTCTCTTTTCGTTCTTTACTTCTCTATGAAATACTTCTATATATCAGACTATGTGTTATAGTAATTTCTCTTAAAAAAAGTAAAATTAATTATTTTAAATTGATTTTTAAAATATAATTCGTATATATATATATATACATATATCAAGTTTTAATATAAATTCTTATAAAAATATTCTTTGAACACCATTTTTTCCGAAATAATTTTTATTGTTAAAATATAAAACAAAGAGTGCGTGAAACATTAAAGGTACGCTACTAATTAAGAATTTATTATTTCTTTGTTACCTCACCTGTTACCTGAAACAAAAATCTACATAAATTTAGATTATCTTCCGAGGCAATCGACCCCATTATTTGAATTTCGAAACAATATTTTCCCACAGTTCATACTTCTCCAATTTTTAATAGTCTCGGGAATTCATTGGTCTTCAAACTCGGACCAGTAAAGAAAATATATTTAAAGTTCCTTAATTTTATTTGAAAAACAACTTCAAAATAAAAGTCGACATTGGAAAAAAACTCACAAAAAGAAACAAATATATATAAAAAGGTTATTATAAAAAAGGTCTAACTCAATTAAATAAACCATTGAATGTTATAAATATTTTGATATCTCTTTGATTCTTACAAATAAAATAATATATAATAAGATTATTATGTAGCGTTCAAAAAATAAATAGATTACTGTGTCTCTTTGCAATTTAGGAATACGATCCGATGAATGTTTGTGAACCAGCATAATGGGTTTGCTCAACCCAATTGATAGTTTTCGGATTAATTGTCAACCATGTGCATGGTAAATTAGTTAGTATTTTTGGCCTACAACCACCCCGTATTTCCTCTTCCTCTCCTCTTAATTTCACTTCTCTGCCAAAGCTTAATCTATTAAACTTAAATACTAAATTTGTGTGGTCTATTGACAAGAGTGGATGGAGCCATAGTTGCCATGGGAACTCTTCAATTGACATCAGCAAATTAACAAACAATAAACAAATAATGCTCAAATCGAACCATGAATCAATATCACTGCAGCCGACAAACACCAAAACAAAATCAACATTGTCAGCACAGTCCCCACAATGCCTGCCTATTAACCTAGGTTATCCTTTTTAATTAACAGCACATCAGGCACTACTTGAACTCAATCTAGGAAGCAACAAAATTGACATATGATATGATCTTCATTAATAAATAAAAAATTAATGTTAGGCACTTATAAACTTGTTATGCTGACATGTACATCACTATTGCTAAACACCCCGTAACGTTGCTCGCGTGTCAATTCTTTATACGTCAATTTCAAAGTCAAACATCGTAGGCACGCACCAAACATTCGTTTGCTTCTTCAACGGCAATTAGGCACATGGTTTAAGTTTCAGATTTTTTCCATCACTAATGATTCCTTTAAATACTAAGTGCTTCCCTTTTATTGAGACACATTGAGCCGAATCCTGCACTGTACATCTTTCCTAAGTTTTCAACGTTTTCTTCATTATTTTCCTTCTTTTAGATACAAGACAAAATATATTGATCCATGATGTTGTTGTTTACAATCTTCAGATCAACAGTGTTTCTAATTTTCTTTCTTGGCACTGTTCAATCTAGAGTACTTCATGGGAAAGAAAATGCTGGCATAGTGAATGGAAAAAAATCACTTATTTCATTCATGTCAGGCATTGTTTCTGACCCTCAAAACGCTCTAGAGAGTTGGAAGTCACCGGGTGTTCATGTTTGTGATTGGTCAGGTGTAAGATGCAACAATGCAAGTGACATGATCATAGAGCTTGATCTCAGTGGAAGCTCACTAGGAGGCACTATTTCCCCTGCTCTTGCTAACATCTCTTCCTTGCAAATTCTTGATCTTTCTGGAAACTGTCTGGTGGGTCACATTCCAAAGGAATTAGGCTATTTGGTTCAGCTTGGACAACTCAGTTTGTCTGGGAATTTTCTTCAAGGGCACATTCCATCCGAGTTTGGTTCACTTCACAACTTGTACTACCTTGACTTGGGAAGTAATCATCTTGAGGGAGAGATTCCCCCATCACTTTTCTGTAATGGGACTTCACTGAGTTATGTAGACCTATCTAACAATTCCTTAGGGGGACAAATCCCCTTCAACAAAGGGTGTATCCTTAAAGGCCTCAGGTTCCTATTACTTTGGTCTAACAAGCTTGTAGGACAAGTTCCTTTAGCTCTTGCAAACTCTACCAGGCTTAAATGGCTTGATTTGGAGTTGAATATGTTGAGTGGAGAGCTTCCTTCTAAGATTGTAAGTAATTGGCCACAACTACAATTCCTCTACTTGTCATACAACAATTTTACTAGCCATGATTGTAATACCAACCTTGAACCTTTCTTTGCCTCCTTGGTGAATTTATCTCACTTTCAAGAACTCGAATTGGCGGGAAACAATCTTGGTGGGAAGCTGCCTCATAACATTGGTGATCTTCCCACCAGCCTCCAACAACTTCACCTAGAAAAAAATCTCATATATGGCTCTATACCTTCACAAATTGGCAACCTTGTCAACCTGACTTTCTTGAAGTTGTCCAGTAACCTAATAAATGGATCAATCCCTCCCAGCCTCAGCAACATGAATAGGCTAGAAAGAATTTATTTGTCAAATAATTCACTATCTGGTGAGATTCCTTCAACCCTTGGTGATATCAAGCATCTGGGACTTGTAGACTTGTCAAGAAACAAGCTTTCTGGTTCAATACCAGATAGTTTTGCAAATCTCTCCCAGTTAAGAAGGCTTTTACTTTATGACAACCTGCTTTCTGGAACAATCCCACCAAGTCTGGGAAAATGTGTCAATTTGGAGATTTTAGACTTATCTCACAACAAGATAACTGGGTTGATTCCTGAAGAAGTTGCAGACTTGAGTAGCTTGAAACTATACTTGAATTTGTCAAACAATAACTTACATGGTTCTTTGCCATTAGAACTCAGCAAAATGGACATGGTGCTAGCTATTGATGTATCCATGAATAACCTCTCTGGCAGCATCCCTCCACAACTGGAAAGCTGCACAGCACTGGAGTGCCTCAACCTCTCTGGTAATTCCTTTGAAGGCCCTCTCCCTTATTCATTAGGCAAATTGCTCTATATTAGATCACTTGATGTGTCTTCAAATCAATTGACTGGGAAAATACCAGAGTCCATGCAGTTGTCTTCCTCTCTCAAGGAACTTAATTTCTCTTTCAACAAATTCTCAGGGAAAGTCTCAAACACGGGAGCATTTTCAAATCTTACCATTGACTCTTTCCTTGGAAATGATGGTCTCTGTGGCCGGTTTAAAGGCATGCAACATTGTCACAAGAAACGTGGTTATCATTTGGTGTTCTTGTTGATTCCTGTGTTACTATTTGGCACCCCTCTCCTATGCATGCTTTTTAGGTACTTCATGGTAACGATCAAGTCAAAAGTGAGAAATCGAATTGCTGTTGTTAGAAGAGGTGATTTGGAGGATATAGAAGAGGGAACAAAAGACCACAAGTACCCAAGAATTTCATATAAACAACTTAGAGAAGCCACTGGAGGCTTCAGTGCTTCAAGCTTAATTGGTTCAGGCCGGTTTGGACAGGTCTACGAAGGAATTCTTCAAGATAATACAAGAGTAGCTGTGAAGGTGTTGGATACAACACATGGTGAGATTTCAAGGAGCTTTAGAAGGGAATATCAGATCCTGAAAAAGATAAGGCACAGAAATTTAATAAGGATCATCACAATTTGTTGTAGGCCAGAGTTTAATGCCCTTGTTTTTCCCTTGATGCCAAATGGTAGCCTTGAGAAACACCTATACCCAAGCCAAAGATTGGATGTGGTTCAGTTGGTAAGAATCTGCAGTGATGTAGCTGAGGGAATGTCCTATCTGCACCATCACTCTCCGGTGAAAGTAGTGCATTGTGATCTTAAGCCAAGCAATATACTCCTTGATGAAGATATGACAGCTTTGGTTACTGATTTTGGAATTTCAAGGCTTGTACTAAGTGATGAGAATACATCCACCAGTGACTCAGTATCTTTCAGTTCAACACATGGTTTGTTATGTGGCTCAGTTGGTTACATAGCTCCTGGTATGTACTTTATGAACTTTGATCCAACATTTTTTCTATACTATGGTCATGACAATTATGCAATGATATTTTTCAGAAATTTTGGCCTATGGACTACTTTCTATAATAACTTTTAACTGGTAAACTCCAAGCTGAATAATTGGTCTGAAAAAGGATGATAAGAAAATTTTCAAGGGCTGTTCGGTTCCATAAAAAATACTTTCTATTTTTATTAAGTTTTTACTTTTAATTACAAAAATGTTTCATTATTTTCGGTTTGCTTCTATATATTTTTAAAGATTTATATAAGAAAGAGTGAAAACAATAAAAAAGAAGTAGTTATTTTCTCCATTTCATATGCAAATATTTGAAAATGAAAATAAAGTGATATTTTATTATTAAAAGTAAAAATAAGAAAGAAATACAGAAAATATTTTCCATTGAACTTTGTTATTTTTTGTGTTATAATTGCTATTTATCAAACAGATTTGCATGTGCTGTACAACTCACTATTCTCTCTATTCCATTTTCTTGGACACAGAATACGGAATGAGAAAACACGTTTCAAGTGAGGGTGATGTTTACAGTTTTGGAGTACTTGTGTTGGAGATGGTCTCGAGTAGACGCCCCACAGATGTACTCAGCCATGAAGGCTCAAGCTTGTGTGACTGGATTAAAAAACAATACACACACCAACACCAACTTGAAAACTTTGTTGAACAAGCACTGCATAGGTTCTCTCCTTGTGGCGTGCCAAACCATCGTGTTAAAATTTGGAAAGATGTTATACTTGAACTCATCGAGGTGGGGCTAGTATGCACACAGTACAATCCTTCAACAAGACCAACCATGCACGATATAGCCCAAGAGATGGAGAGGTTGAAAGACTACATCACTAAGTCAAACTTGCCCCCTCATCAATAGTTCAATTTTTTCATCCCTTGTAACTGTTTAAACTCTTAAATTTGTTACACATTCTAATGTCATAATTTTTTTTGATAATTTTAATTAGCATCTCAAGTATCATAGTCAATTTTTTATATTTAAATTCGGTGGAGTTGCGTTGAAATGTTTGTGTTGTAATGCTGATCGAGTGAAACATGCGGGTCAATATATATGTTCCTATTGAATTTGTCAATCACTTCTTTTATTTTAAACGATCAAGTTGATAATTGATTATATATATATATATATATATATATATATATATATATATTTCAGTTTCTGACTACCTTTTTATGTACTTAAACTAGTTATGGAGAAGACATTGATGAAAAGAAAAGAAAAGAAGCCACATCCATGAATCCTATTCAGATTGCACATATCATTTTAGCACTAGAAAACCGCTTTGCCATGATTGTTTGCGTCGGTAGGTCAAGTTGTCCTTGACAGAGATCCGAAGCAAGATTACGTATTGAATGCCGTCACTTTGTCGTCTCTGCATCAACCTTAAATAAGTAATTTACATGAAGCGAGAGAATATCCCTGGAAAACAATTTTAAACAAATACGCAACTTGACCTATTTTATCACATGCATCATCATGTTATTCATTAATATGAGATCATATCACGATAACTCGATAACGATATGGTAAATTCTTAATTAACATATCTTAAACTATTCACTCAAATGCCACCGTGTCTCAAGAAAAGAAAGACTTGAAGCCAATTGGCACAACAATTTCTCACACTGTACGCACGTCTACAGCTGTGCGTATAGTCTTTCTTCAATGCTCGCTCAGAAAGGGTCTAATTAATAATTATTGTGAAACCAGACTCAATGCAAGAAAAAAAAAAGTAGTTATACCTGACAACTTTTTCATTCTATATATTGCTAACCTCGAGTTCAAAGCAATATTAAGGGTACAAAATTTATAAGTTGCAACAGTTCCATAGATATTCACCTTAATTTGATTCCTCAAGAGCTTTGAATCTACATGCAAGAACCTCACTTAAGGGTACAAGATTCCCACGTTGTTAATCAACAACATAACATTATCCAACCCATATATTGCATTGCTACGTAAACCCTGGCCTATCCATTATAAAGATAGACTGCAAAATCAACGAAATGGTCTTAATTAAGTCTTAAATATTATAACAATCAAATTATCCAACATCTTCATATTATTAATTAAGGTTTTGACTTTCCAAGATCACATTCAACCTATTTCAAACAACTAAGTATTTATAGTTTAGTTAAACATAATTTCCTATTCAACTTAAGTATGATTGTTTTCAATATAAAAAAATATGGTCTAAAAAAACTTATTTTATAATATAAATAATTAATAATTTAGATTACCCTAGAGATTATATATATGGGGAAAACTAGGGTCAGTGAATTCTCAAGATTTGTATTGGACGGAAATCAAGAGAGATTATAAGGGTCCTAAACCACATATCCTTAATTAATCATCACGTGACATTTAATTAAGTATTCTTTTTTTAAAAAATTGAGTAACTTAAATAATACTTCGTCGGATCTCATTTATAACAAAAAAAAACTAATTTCATATTCATTAATACAATTAGTTAACTTTATTAAATTTGGTCAATTTAATTAATTATAATATTTTATAAAAAAAAATATCATTTATTAGAATTTAATATTATAAGTCCAGATCTCTTACTAAATGAATAATATTTTTAAGATAATTTTATTAAATAAAATGAAAACAGTTGAGATTTATTTATGTTTGAGATAAAGATAAATATGTTTTCTTATATTTAAAATTGAAATAGTACATATTATGTAGAGATAAGCTGGAAACATGAATACCTGATATCCCTCAACTATCTAGTTAATTCTTTAAAAACTATGACAGATACAAAAATTTTCCAACGTTGTTTGGCCGGTCACTCCTCCACTTATATCGCCAGAACGTGGGGTCTTTAAAAAGGTTGTGCTATTTTTCCAACGTTCAATTACGTCATGCCTATAGCAACCTTTTTTGAGTAGTCGATGACGTGTTTAGGGTTCTTTTTTCTCTCTCTATGTATAAATATACATCACTATAAAACCTTAAAATGGAGCAAAAGCTACAGAAAAAAAAAAAAAAAAAACTTAATTTGAACCATGCCCAAATGACACCCATGCCAACTCAATTCCTTTTTAGAAGAATAATTGCTAATTCAAGGAACTCTAACATCATTTCATCCGACATTTAATAAATTTCTTCTTTCATACTCTCTCAGAAACCAATAATTAAAATCAAAAGTAGAAAGCTGCACTAAGGATGTACTTGGAGAAGGATTGTAGTATTAGATCAGAGACGTACGTATTCTTCTGCAATAACCTATTCCATCATTATAACAGAAGCAAAACTAACTACTATACTTGGGGTTTCTAATTCTCACTTCTTTTTCAGCCTTTCAGGTTTGTCCATGAAAGTGTCTCTTTTATTAGTTAACTTTTTTAAAAATATATATATAATTAGAGTGGTTAATAAAGGTGAAAACCGCACCGGTACAATTTTATAATAATTTTCAGTAAATTTTAACTAACAATATGTGTCACTGATACATTTCTCGAAAATTAATTAATCTCATACACTTGTGTCAGTTTCAAAGAAGGATATTGCTTATTAATGTCCAAGGTTGGTAAGATAGACGGTAGCAGTCAGCAGACCTGATCCGTATTACATTTGTAGTCGGAGATAGATATACTTGAGATGTTTGTACACAATTCTATCGGGTAAAATACCAATAATCCTCCAAGTAAAGTCATATTAACTTACTTTCTATATATATAAAAAAAAAGTCATATTAGCTTTTAGAGAAACCACTGTATATTACAATTTTTTATATATAGATTGTTTAACTACCTTATTTAATCCTTACCATTGCAGCCAAATCCATGTGTTTCACGCATCTTCTGCGGTCATTTCAGTGGTTTGAAATATTAGTCATTGGTGACCTACAAAAAAGAAATTTGTCATTTGGATTTACCCTTATTCAATTCATGAAGCTTTAATTATTTTCACAATACCCTACCATTTTAAATCTTCGCGTTCATAGGTTGATTCATTTTAAATCTTCATTGTGTGCTTTAAAACTGTAGTTTTTAAAATGTTGCAGAGTCCTTTCAGTCTCAAGTTGGATTAAATAAAAACAAAAAAAAAAACAAAAAATAAAACAGGAGTAGGTGCATGCACCAGTTCCTAGGCCCTAGCTGCTCCTGTTCTTTATGCCACCGGAAAAATCTTATATATCTGATCAATAGAGACTGAGTTAGGTATCTATGCACATGATTAATTTATGCAAATCTATTAATTATCTCGCCTTTCAAAGAATCAAAACTTTGCCAATTTTATTAAAGTGATGTTTTCAACACTTAAAAATTTTAAGTTGACACTAGTATATCAATTAACTTTTTTTAAGAAGAACAATTCTAAATAAGGATGTGAGAATTCAAGCCAGATTTCTTGACAAATTGACAAATAGAGAAAGAAATTTATAAATCATATAAATCACTTTCCGTCGTTGAAAATACATTATACAAACACATCTGTACATGTACCATCAAAATATGCTTCACACATCAATAACTACAGATACAAAGAGTCATATCATGTGTATATTTCTAACCAAACTGAAATTCAAGTGATTAAATTAATTTCTGTTAGTTTACTTCTATTGATTTACTTTCCAGTTTTTGCATTGCAAGTTCTTTATTCTTATTTGCATTTCTTCCACCCCTTTTCTTCTTTTAGGTTTCAAATTAATTAATTCTCAATTCCCTGCAACTTTAATTCAAGTTATTTTTTTAGAACATTTACTTGCTTTTCAAGTATATACTTAACTTTTTGCAATTTACACTACAAGCACTTTAAATTTCTGCAATATTAAAGTTTCAAGTTAATTTAAATTTCAAGTTGCTTTAAATTCCACTCTACATTTTCATAGTTTTCAATTTGAATACTTTCTTTTCATTTACACATTTATTTTGAAGTTCATGTTTGCAATTTGATTGTTTTCTTTACATTTCATCAAAATTAAGTTTCATTTTCTTTCACTTTAGAATATTTCAGATTGTCTTGAAATTAGATCAAGTTATAATTATAACTTTGAATAACCAAATTAGCATGATTTGATTTTCATTTTAGACCAAATTGAAATTAATGTTTTGTGTACAATTTACACATTCATTTAAAAGATTTAATTATAATTTTTATCTCTACCTTTTACTATTTGTCAAATTTTGTCTCTAATAAATTATTCTGACACATTTTACACTCATTTAACTAATTTCTTAACCACCACTGAACACATTCATTTAAAATAAGTTTTTTTTTATCATAATGGTGATATTTTAGCTGTCACTATCATTAAGTTTTTTTTTTTGCTTTTCCTTCTCTCGATGATTGTCTTTCTTCTTCTACGAGCCATAGCTACTAGGTTGAAGGATTGTTAGTCTTAGACTTTGCGATCCATGTGAAGGGCCCTCTCGAGGTCTTTGCATGCGTCATCTACTTACGAGGCTGTAGGACACCAACAAGTGGCTGCAAGAAATTCATTTTCGTTATATTTTTGTCGTGTATAGTACACTAATCAACAAAAACAGGTTTCCATCGGGAGTATTTTCATAATAGTGGAAGAGCAAAAGGTTGGAGGTGAAAAGAGTAAATTAAGGGTTTCAATAACAAGGCCAATGGATTGGACATGTTGAGGCCCTTGTGAAAACATAAGTGGCAAGTAAGCAACATCCGACAATTACTCAATGCACCCCATTGTTTACTTGGTGCACCCCCATAATTAAAAATTAAGACCCATATAGACCCAAATATATCCCTTCCTATCTCTCAACTAACCCTAACACCCATTCTCTTTTTTCCTTCACCTAGTGTCGCGCACCACCAACTTTCACCACCATTGCACCTTAGATCCAAACCACCACCTCTCTGATGTTGAATCCACCACTATGGTCGTCGTCGTCTCAGGATCAGTCATCAAAGAGCCATGGTCAGTCTTCGTTATCGTTGTCATCATCTGCCGTGTCCCCCCCCCCCCCCCCCCCCC
>PYAF01005082.1:821200-831231 GCA_007407185.1 Glycine tomentella | reverse complement strand
ATTACTGCAATGTCACAATCATAAAGTTGATCATATATGTAACTTAATCAAACCCATAACAGGTTAAACGGGATGACCTGTCAACTAAATTTAACCCATTTTGCCATCCTTATACATGCATATCTCAGTCTTGAAGATTTTTTTAAAAAAAAATCAGCAAAAAAAAATCATTAATAAAACTGGTACCAGTGGTACCTTACAAATACATAATCTTAATAAAAATTACCCCACAATAGCAACCCGGTTAAGCGGTACTAATATCAATATTGATATAAATACCAATTAACCACAAAGCTAACCAGATGGGAATAGTTTGTCCCAAGCCTAACTACCCACCTCCCTAGTGCATCAAGACCTCACCAGCATATTGGGCCAAGCCCACACCTACTCGCCCACAAAAGTCAACGTTATGGCTATTCTCATGCAAAGAATTAGCAAGAAGAGCAGCAAATCCATAGTGAGAGATCTCATGAATTTTCTCTTTATTAGTATCATAATCATCTTTATCAAGTTAAGATAATAAGCATTAAGGTTCCATTTTAAAATTAAAAGCTAGGACTAACTAGCTCAGGAGTCAGGACACTAATATATATACTTTCGCTCACTTCGATTATAAGCGCCAAAAGAAACACAATACACAATCAATTTTGCTAGAAATTTTTAATCCACCAAGTCATGTATATTCTTTGGGGGAAAAACACAAGATACCATACTTAACCACACAAGAATTTCAAGTCACACTCATACTTGTGCCCATTGTAAAATATGGAATTATGAAAAAGGTATATACATTTCTCAGTAACTAAAATTCGGTTTAGAAGATCTATTCTACCTGCCTATACTAATACCACATATAATCCTTTTTGTGGACATCTAATGATGCACCGAGTTAATTGCTATCTGAGATTGTCATTCTGAATTCACTAGATCAAAACCAGAAGTACACCATTGCCTGTTCATGGAAATTTGGAAACCAATTTATTTTAGAGGTGAAGAAGAATACAAATAACTCCATCATCAAATGTAATATTATCAAACAAAAAACTACTAGCCTTGGTAAGGGAGAATCAAATAAAGGAGATATTTGCATGCAACAAAAAATTCTTCTCAAAAGAAGGCAAAAAAGCACTATAGTATACATTACCTCTTGAAGAGGATCCAAATGATTATCCCTCTTATTACTCTTAGGTGGTGCTTTTTGGGTTTTCCAACTTCTCATCTCTGACTCCATTAATTTTAGTTGACTGCATATGTCCTTCAACAACCTCAAATGTTCTTTCCCACTCACTTCATGCATAATCTCTTTCCTTGCACTGATTGTCTCCCTCTCAAGCTGATCAATTCTCTGATGCAACTTTTGAAACTCGGCATGAGCATTGCAGTCCCCTTCCATCCCTTTTCTCTGCCAAACAATGGTCTTCGTATATTTGGTGCTAGGTATTTTGATCTCACCATTCCCCCCAAGCATGCTCTTTAGCTTGTCCATGTCATGTTTAACATGCAATTCCGCGGTTTCCTCAGACACCGAATCCGGTTTTGTCAATCTGTTATCTGCTTCTGAACTCCATCTCTCAAGTCTTCTCTTCCCATGTCCACTTGCTTTATGCTTTTCACTTGTTTGTGGGACTTCAAACACATCATGGACATTATTACCGGAGCATGAGGGAATAGCAACTGCTTCTCCATCTGATGTACCTTCATTGTGATTTACTTTATCTGAACTAGTAGTAGTAGGGGCTGCCACTCTATCTTTTAGGTCACAGGTTATCTTAGTGCTTGCTTGTGAAAACACTGAACATGATCTCCCTCTTCTACTCCTCAATGTGGCACGTTTTTCTCCTCCTGATTCTTTACAATCTGAAATCACTTTCACTTTTTCATCTAACTTTTGAATCTGGTCCCAGTATGCATCAAGAGTTCCATGTCCATAGTCTACCGATTTTCTTGGCAAATCGAAGCTTGGAGAAGAAACTTCTTGATCAGTATCAATCTCCAAAATGGTAGGAACTATATTTGAAACTGGAATTGGAACAGGACTAGGTGATCTATCTCTCTTCCTAGCAGATCTCAAGTTATTTTTTAACGGAATTGGGGGCAGTGAACTTAGCCTTCTTACCCCGCTACTAGCATGACCATTTTGTCCATTCTGTTGTTGATCATGTCTACTCAACAACAGGTCCTTGTCGAATTCAAAATCACTAGCACTGAAATCAGACCCCAACGCGAGAAGTTTGTTCTTATAAGCCAGGACTTGATACTCAAGAGAAGTAATTTCCATCTCCTTCTGATACATAAGGTCTTCAAAAACTTCAAGGCTGGCCTCAGCATGACCTATCTTCTCCTCTGCCATTCTCCTGTAGTGACTCGCTTCCATCTTCACTGCGGCCTTCTCCCCTTGCAACCGCACTATCATGTCCATGGCTTCACTGGCTGCGGTTGCTGATGCTTCTCTTTCCTCATCCAACTCTGCATACAGCTTCTGCAGAAGTTGCTGTTGCGCGCGGAGCGTCTCCTTCATGGCTGTTATATCACTTTCAGCCATGCCGCTTTCTAAATGTTGAACAAATAACTTATTCCTGAACACAACATAACAATTGCAATTTTATGATCACCATAGTATCAGAGAAACAACGGTTGGATAGAACTTTTTTTTTATTTTCCAAGTGATCAATTTCATCATTAAATGAACATGATGGCTCTAAGGTATGTTAGCATAGCAAATAGATAATATGCATATGACCTACGAAAATGACCATAGATGTTTGGGCCTTTGGGGGAAGGAAAAAAAATATCAAGTTTTGGGAGTCTATTCCACGAGTTCTTAGTGGCTAAGAAACCATTCTTTGATATTTACATTCATTCACAACGTTTTATCAGAAAGCAGAACAAGGTTATATATCTGGTGATCGCAAATAAATTGAAGCAAAGTAGAAAGAAAATCTCAACAATAAACCTTTTCTTTGGTAAAAAACACAAATGCTTCAAGGAAATATAGAAAAAATCTTAAGAAAAACATATTGGAAAACCGCAAAAAACACAGGCACGCATTTCTAACAAGGTAAAATATATTGAAAACCGAATCTACCTAGCAATTTTATTGTTTATTCTTTCCAAAGCAGAATCCTGTGTTTCTCTGTATCCATATTGGAAAAGAAAAGTTAATGGTTTCACAAAACAAGCAAGGAAAAGAAATGAATCTCAAACCTTTGGGTGTTGGGGTTTCGGTTTTGCGCAGGAAGAGAGAGGCAGTAACAGGACGAGCCCGAATTACGATGAAAAAAAACAGTGTGAGTTTCGTTATGTTGTACAGTTATGGACAAAATCATGGTTGGTTAAAGTTTGTGTCTTGGCATTATTGTGTTGCATTGCATTGAATTGAATTGTGTCTGGCTCAGGGGCTGATTGTTTGTTTCCATGTAGGCCCCTTTTCCTTTCTTTTATCGCAATTGCCCGTCATAGATAGATAAGGTAGCCCCTTTTTTTCGTTTAGTATTTTATATTTGTTTCAAAAAAAGTCGTTTCTTCATACTTTCCAACGGCTACTATGAGGCATAGCTACGACCCACCTGATGATGATGATGATAAAATTCTATATTAGTGTACTCCATCATCAAATATATACTAAGTCAACTGCTGGCCTTCTCGTGCATCAAACAAAATCATGTGGATATATAAATGGAAAAAAAAAATACTTGGATAAAGTTCTTCATTTTTTTTTTGTGTCATCTTTATCCTAAATAAATATCTATACTATTTATACTTATATGTAGATTAAGATAAAGATCACATTCTTGGTAACGGTAAGGAGTAATTTTTTTTTAACTTCATAAGGCGTAAAATTCTAATTAATCAATTTGTTCCGTCAATCAAAATATATATGGGCAGCTTTTTTTTTTTTTTGCTGAACTTATATATAGGCAGCTTCATAACTTCTAATTAAATTATTTTACTTAACAAATTATTTCACATCTTTTAATTTACAGAATTATTATTTCACATCTTAAACACCATGTTACGGATATTTTCATTTGCTGTTGTTCCAATATTGGAAAGAAACTAGTTGTAACCCACGACATCAAAATAATTATATTTTTATTAGTATAACATAATTAATTAAATGATGTTATTAGTTACGTAACAATGTGAAATGTTAGTATATAACAAGTACGTGTCTATTTCGATAAGAATGGGCAAAACTTTGCAAATCATTAACTTTGTATGATTAATATCAATGGATATTTACAAGTTTTTTTTCTCGTGAGGACATATAATTTACCAATTTTTTTGGCCCATTATATTTCACAAATACTAGTTTATCAATTTTTTCAGTCCATTATATTGAGAGAAGTTTTATTTACTTTTTGGATCACAAAAAGAGAGTCTAGCAGACCCCGACAAACCTAAACGTCTAAACTGATGGCGGAAGCTTCTGCGATTAAATAATGATAATAGGTAGATAATGTATTGATTAAAAAAACTAGTCAGGACATGCTTGGAAGGTTTTTCTTTCTTAATTATAATAGAAAACAGGAGTTACATATTCGTAAATCAAAAGTTAAAAATTTAACACATGCACCTTTTATTTAATTTATCCAATATTATAACTACTTGTTCATACTTAATTAATGTTTGGAATTCATTAGACAAATAAACATAAATGACCTGTTAACATTGTGATGCTATTGAAAATTATGTAGCTCTAATAATGTCGTTCTTATTTTATCGAATTCTCTGAGTGAGTGAATTATGCAGTAACTATGACATTGCTTATCGTAAAAACTTGCATTGCAAATTTTACCTTACAAGTGCTATGGGTATTTGTAAATATAATGAGGTACCAATAAATAAAGACACAAACTTACTTCAAAAACCTAAGTCGGTCACAAGAAATAAAATATCCCAAATCTAGTTCATAACAAATAAAAATTATCAACCCTAAAAAAACTTCAGAGAAACTCAGTTTTGAAAGCATCGGTTAAACATTATATAATCCATAACTTTGTTTTGCAGTAATTAATCACTGAACAAATAATCTTTTACCCATTAAGAGGAAGAATACCAGAACCAAGAATCTCCGTCATCAAACTGAAAGGGAAAGTTTTCCTCAAAAAAAGAAAAAAGAAAACTCAAAAAGGGAATTGTATTATCCTCACTCTAATCCACCGGAACCTCTACTTCCATCTTCAAACCCGAATTGCCAAGAATCTATCAGCAAAAGGGGATGGTCAAGCATTGTTCATATGAAAGATGGCAAACTAACAAATATCAAGCTAACAGCAGTGTTCAGTATGCATGGTGTAAAACCAGCATGGGTATGAAAATTTTATGACCCTCAGACAGCCATGAGTGTGAAAATGCAATATCCGTTTACCAAGACAAGCATGAGTTTTGTGCTAATTATGACCCATGGTCCAAATGAAGATATTACTGTTGGTTTAACACATTGGCAGGTGAAGATAAGAGACCTTGCCACTGCAAGCTAATATATATACGCAGTCAGATAGACAACTCGCCTACTAATTAACAGTATAAATTTGACATTATCAATACATCATCATTGTTACTTAATTTCCTTCCTCAAATGTCTGTTCAAGTCCTAACTAGCATTAAAATCATATTCTGGTATAGGCTTTCCATATCTTTGAAGTAAATGGTAAGATCATACTCCCTATGTCCCTAATTATAAGGCACTTTCAACTAATTATCGCCCCTTAAGAAAAATAGTAAATTTAGTCAATCACATTAAATCTGTCAATTATTTGTACTATCATTCCAATTTTTTTTTTCTTATTTCTCTATCCACTTAATTGTTTTTAATTAAATGTTTGGAGAGGGAATGATTAAATAAGGGTATGTAGGAAAAAAAATATTAATGCATCTAGAAATTAGAAAAGTATCTTGTAAAAAATGACAAACAAATTTCTGAAAATGGTCTTATAATTAGAGATAGAGGGAGTAATAGATATGAAGGAGAAGCAACAAAAATAATAAAAGACTCAATGCACTATCCCTTAGTTGTTAATTGCCTATTAAAATGATTATATAAACTAAACTAAATATTTCTAGTGAAGCAAGTCATGCTAATTTCGGTACCTTCATGAAGTCGGACAAGACTAATGAAGAATCCTTTGCATAGCCAGCTTCCTCAAGGACCTGTGTCAGAACTTCCTGTATGTACAAAGGAAACAGAATACATCAGATGCTGTTATAAGCAAATCACATCATCCTTCATTATCTTTGGCAACTGAAATGTGAAATAACAAATTAACAAAACTGAGATCCTCCAATAAAATGATCGTTTTCACTTCTCATCAACATCATCATTTACATATTTTCAACTACAAAACATACATGGATGCATTTCTATGCTTTTATATTTTTCATAAAAGAAATTATAAAGATGTCTTTGTTCCTGGTCATATATACAAAAAAAAAACTTGGAAGCTAGGAAACACTCTCTTCCTTACATTTTAAAAGGAAAAAAGTGCAATTAGAGCTAGAAGTTGAGAGCCTTGTAAAGTTTATCAAGCTTTCAAAAAAAAAAAGGTTTATCTCATCTCTTGAGGTTACATATTGTCTTTTGCTTAGTTTTCCAGCTTACGTGGCCCATACTCTTATCAACATCGGGTCTTGTTATTGGCACTGCTATTGAAACATCCAATTCCAAAACTTGGTTTCAAGAACAAAGGAGAGCAGTAGCAGGTCGTGTTTCCCCTGATATGACGTGGGGCAGCATAAGAAGTGAACACAAGCATTGTGTTTGGTATATGACTGGGAAGGTGACAGTGAAAGGCTAAGAGCCTCTTAAATTTGAGAAATGTTTGCACGCCACATAAGAACAAATAATTACAAAAACATCATGTTAAAGCTTTCATTTTCTATACAATCTGTAAGACCAGAAAATAAAAGAATAAATAGTATATATACTTGTCATTGAATCACCAACTACATTAAAAGTCAAATCAATGGTGACTTCTGATTAGTTGGTAGTGTAAGACTTTGTATACTCACAGTGCATAGAAATGAAATTAAGAACAAAATGAAAACAACTTTGTAATTATTTGTAAAACCAACTTTTTGTCAAAGCAAACAAGCATTAAATTGTAATATATGGAGAGAAGAAAAGCAAAATTAAATAACAGGAGCAAAAGAAAGTAGTAATTATATAATGTGACCTCTCTCTGTTGCTCAGACATGAAGGGTCCACTCAAATCCCTTAAAGCCCTCAACATGTCATGGAAGGTAACTTTTCCATTGCAATCAGTGTCATAGACCTTGAAAATGACTACAAAAAAGAAGCAGAGTGAAATGATTTTGATATTGATATGTAGAGAAAAAAACGTTTGATAATTTTGATGTTGATATTGAAATTACTAGCTTACATTCAATTTTGTGGTGGAGAGTGGCACGGGGACTGAAGGCGGACAAGAAGGCCACAAATTCCTTGAAATTCAACCCATCCAGCATCCTCAACAAACTCTGCAATATCAATAATATTAACACCTCAATTGAATTGAATTGAATCGTGAAAGAATTCAGAGAGAGAGAGAGAGAGAGAGAGAGAGAGAGAGAGACCTGAGAGAGAGGGTTGACGGCGAATTCGGGAATGGAGAGGAATTCATCGGAAGGGATGAAACCGCAGTTGTTGCGATCCAGCTGACAGAAGCGTTGGTACAGAGAAACTATCTCCTGTTGCGTAACTACACACGCAGGCGTAGAAATCAAAGAGCGACGAATGAAGGAAGAAAAATAGTAAAATTGAAATGAAATTTGGTTACTTACAAGCGTTTTTGCAATGTTGTTGAACCTCTTCGATGTCGTATTGGGTGAGCATGGAGGATGTGTTGCCCATGGCTTCCTCTTCCTACTCAGACTGACTCAGTCACACCAAAACGACACCAGTATTGCATTGTCATTCGCCAACTGCCCAACTACTTTCTACTACCGCATAAATGAGTTTTGAAAAGGTCCATTTTGCCCATGTGGAACCGGAACACATCTTTGATCTATATACGTATGCATGCACCTTCCATGTTCTAATCTATTCAAATTCTGGGTATGTTGTGGGCTCATCTATCAGACCCAGCTTCAAAATTTGAAACCAATATATACTCCTATTACTATTATTTTCCTGGGGACTTACTTTTTGCACTCCTCCCCCCCCCCCCCCCCCCACAAACATATCCACACCTTTTTTTAGTAAATTTAATTTTAACAATATTTTTAGTACTGATCACTTATACATTCCAAAGTTATATACTCTGCGTGATACTATTAATCAGGGTGTGTGTGGTTGAAACTTTAAAGTTTAATTTCTTTCCCTTGTATTTTTTTGGTAAATATTCCTTTCCCTTGTCTAACTGCATTTGACACATAAAACTGTTTATTTGGATAATCTAATTTCAGAAGTTGATTTTTATATGTTTATAATGACTCCAATCAATATGAGGAAACAGCGGCCCATTTTTTCAAGCGACTATCAAATGACATAAACGATTCAATGAATATGATAACTCATCGCATCTTGCAAATAAAATAAATTTAGTAATATTGTATGCATAAAAGGTAACAGAGAGTTGATAGTGGATGGTATAAATAGTACTATAATTCGTAGCAGGCCTCAATTAATACTAATTTATTTATCTTTGTTAATTGGAACCGACAGGAGTATCCAATGCAAATGTTCCTCCTACGTAGAGAATTTAGAATCATGCAATTTTCTATTGTGGCAAGGACAAAAGCCATCATTCTGAATTATATGTACACAGTACATAACTAATCAATAAAAAATTACATGGATTTGACACGTGGTACCGAATGATAATGTCTCAAAGCATATGCACAAGAGTCTTTGAAGTTTAACTAAACACCAGCAAATCTAAATTTGGAAAACAAAAGAAAAGAAATCAGGGACCTAAAGAAACTGACATGTTGGACTAACAATATATAGGACATCGAATGAGCATGGCATATGTATGGGCTTTGACTCTTTGAGCATTGTGATTGTGTTTCCTGCTCCTTCACGTGTGAGCAGCAACAACGGGGCTGCAGCATTTGAAATTACTCTGATCAAATATCATAACTAACATAAGCTTTCTTGTTAAGTTCGACTAATAAAGTTAATAAGACATTAATTCAAGACTTTAAGTTTACTAGCTAAGGAAAAAAAGTCTCATACTATTTGGGGCGCCATATATATATATATATATATATATATATATATATATATATATATACATCTTTGATGATGCGGATTTCTTTAAAATATGAGAGAATTTGACTTTGGTAAAGAAACGGTTTGAGGTTTAATGACTTTTTGTTCCGTAATTTTATTAAATATTTAATTAATTTATTTAAGAAATTCTATTTTTGCAGAATTAATATTGTTATAAGCAAGTAAAGTGGAAATAGGGATATCAGATATGATCAAATAGCTTCTGAATTAATTGTTAATGCTATATTACAAGTAAAACCATTTGCAGTGAATCTACTTAATTTAATTCCCACCATTGGATCTTGGAATTTTACTCGTATTAAAACATCTTATATTAATTAAAAAAAAAACTTTTTTTCTTTTTCTAATATGCAGATATAGATAATCATCAATGATGAACGATGAACAAGGTAGGTTCAAATTTGCGATATCATCACTCTAAGAGATATGTAATTGTAAACAACATTAAAAGTTTAGAGGCTTGAGAGACCCATGATATGGAAATGAAACAGATAAGCATAAAAACAAAAGCATGAGCTGATATGAGAGATACGTGTCATGACTTGTCGGCGTTACTGCATGTGGTGACCATCACAAAGAAGAGAGAACCCCACACACAAGTCGCATGCATGTGCCTTTAACGTTCTAATACAAATACTACTATTTTTTGTTGCTAAAATTTGGAAAACAAGTACTGTGAAGCATTACATCGAAGTGAACAAGTGTCCACATTGCAGGCTTCACCCATATAATTAATAAAGTATTCATAATGTCATATGGCCTTAAAGTGAGACAAACGGTCGCTTTCCAGTATTTT
>PYAF01005082.1:800401-821100 GCA_007407185.1 Glycine tomentella | reverse complement strand
ATATTTTATAAAAAAAATTGACATTACATAAGAACAAATAAGTACTTGGACTAATGCTAATTAATGCATGGCTGAATAGTAAGTTTATTTTTGAATTCTCCTAATTAAAAGATGAGTGTGGAGTAGTTAGGATAAATAATAATTAATTTTTTTTAATGCACTAACATGTATATTAATCCTATTAGATAAATTGAATGATAAAATTTATCTTTTGATTATTTAATATATTTGCATACCCAATAATTAGTTTTATTAAAATTTTCACTTTAATTGGATACCACGACTTATTATATTAAAAATTATATGCATAATTTGTTTATAATTATTTTTATATAAATTTTTTAGAATAATAAGTTTAATGCTAGAAATATTTACTTAGAACTTAGAAGTATTTATAAATAATGAATTTCCCGGAAAAAAAAATAAAAATAAAAGACTAGCACATTAAAACTTTCGGGCCTGGCCTTAAGGTTCAGCCCATGGTTTTACACAGAGGTTAATAGGTGGAACTGATTGGGCCCTTAAAAAAACGTGGAACAGTTTGCCTTTATGCTAGAAGTATAGTCGTTATTACTTAATATCTTTCAGTAAAATAATAAAAATATAAAGTTATTAAATAGTCTTTATTATTTTTACGAAATCTTTCAATCTCTTAATTATTATAGTTCTATTTCTTGTTAATAGAAGTTTCTGCATCGGTAAAAAAAAGTAGAATCCTTTTTTCTTTACAAGAAATAATCTAATTTTGTCTAGAAATTTTTTTATTAAACCTAATTTGATAAGTCTCATTGGCATTTTGGAGAAATCAAATTTAAATATTTCTAATTTTATAAAGATGAAAGACGTATTTTAACCTAAAAATAAAATAAAAAATAAGAAATTATGAGTTAGAGCACGACTTTATATATATAAAAAAATCTTAAAATTATCATTCAAAATATGACTTTAAAAAGAATAAAAAATAACAAAATCGTCCATTAAAATATGACCTCTAAATTAAAAAAAAAAAATCAGCTTGTATGACTTTATATGAAGTCATATTTTAAAACATGACGAATCAATTGTCCATAATAAATTTAAAAAATGTCCATTTTGATAATAAAAAATTAAAAAAAATTGCCCCAGATTTATTAAAAAAAAAAAAAAAAAGAATGCTATTGTTTCTAAAAACCACAAAAAATTTGCCAATTGTCCAACTGATCTGACTAGTTTCATGGAACATTCTCTTCCAAGTTACAAGGTACCATTATATAGATAGATATAGAGTATAGACTCCACCACGTTAGCCATTGTAAGTTTGACACGTCAACAAGCAACGAATGATGTATGATGTGGCATTGGGTAATTTTGGTTGATGTCAAATGGTTAAAATAATCGTTTCTGCACTCAAGTAGTGTTACATCCGTATATGGAGAATAATGATTCAATGGACGTATAGAAAGATGTGAAATAAACTATGAACTCGATATAATATGATAAAAGTGGTTGAGGCAATGTGAGAGATGGACGTGGTAGATGCTATTAAGTAAACGACCCAGCAACCATTGGTATCCATTCAGAAAAAATTAAACAGAGAAAACAGACAAAGAAACTACCAAAAAGCTATTCCGGAAACTTTGATTGATGTTTTTGGACACAGAGGAAAAGACAAAGGTGGATAACTTAGTTGAGAGGAAGAGAATTTTCACTATTGCTGATGCCTGATAGTGACCCATTTTGATGTAAGCAATCATCTTCTTTTTGTTAAAAAACAAACAGCTAACAACTCTGATATTAGATATGTAACTAACATGCAGCTGCCAGCAAAAAAATAATAATATATATATACACACACACGTATAAGTGTATAATATATACTAATCAATAATGTAATTCAGTAATTGTGTTACTACGGAAGGCACAAGGAAAAACATCTTTCTTAACCTTCTTAAGTGCTAAATTCCTTTTTACGGGTGTTAAGTGCTATTTAGATTTGTGCTAAAAAGAATCTTTCGACATAATTCACACAGCATTTTATCATAAATTTCTATCAGATGTTTTATGTAAAAGCATTTTATACTAATTAATAATACATATATAAAAATTAAACTCTTTTAAATATTTAATATTTTTACATAATACACTCAAATTACAATAAATAATTCAAATGATATATAAGGTTGATTGGATGGTTAAAAAAAAATAAAAGATGATAAAGATCTTGGATTCAAAATTCTCTTTTACAAACAAAAACTAATAATACTAATAATTAATATTTACCAATACAAAAATAATCCAAAAGACAAAATTCAAAAAAAAATAAATAGACTCGTTTGGGGTGAATTTTAGTTGAGTTTTTTTTAAAAAATTAAATAATAACTAATTTTTAGTTATTAAAATTTAGTTTTAGTTTTTTATTTAAGTGTTAGTTTCAAAATAAAATTATTTTAAAAGTTAATAATCTTATTAAAATTAGTTTAATAGTTTTTATGTGGGATACTGATGATCACGACAAGACAATGGTGGTGGTGATAATGGTGATAACGTTTGTGATAGTGGTAGCAATGTCAATTGTAATGACGGTGATAGTGGTGGCTTTGGTTGTAGTGGTCATGGTGTCGAAGATAATATTGATAGCGGTTACACTGATAATAACGAACAATATAATAACGACATCAATAATAGTTATTGTCAAATATAAGAAGAACTTGTTTTTTAAAAACTAAAAACCAAAATTTTGAAAAAATCTCAATTTTGAAAATAAATGTAAAAATATTTTGAAATTAAATTAAAAATTATTCCAGTTTTATTTTTCAAACACATTTTATTTTAATAGTTGCATTTGAATAAATAAATATATAAAAGAAATGTAAGGAGTATTAATTATAAGAAATATAAAAAGAAATTGGACAAATTTCTTTAACTATTAAAATGCCATTTATTTTAAAATGAGAAAATAAAAAATAATTAAAAAATATTTAATACATTTATATCGGTTTATTTTTTTTAATTTTTGGGACAATAATTAATTATATGGTCTTTAATTGGTTCAATAATAACAGATAAAGTCGCAAATCTTACAGGTGGTGATGTAAATGCAATTGAATTCCTTACTAGATCTCATTTGGTTTTTTAAGATATTTGGGCATTGATTACCTCTGAAACGGATACACTTTTATTTGTTTCATTACTTTCTTTAAAGAATAGAGAGATTTTCTTTTTGATAAAAAAATAATATAAGAACCGAGGTGATGGATCCTATCCTATCAAAGGACTCTCATAGCCTCTCCAAGTTAATATATGCAGTTCTTAACTTCAAAAAAAAAAAAAAAAAAATCCCCTGAAATTTTCTGCCGTACAAAGTTTCCACGTTTGAAGTGAAACTGTAAGTCTTTAACTTATAACTAGTAATAGTAGTTTATTACATAAGTATTTTAAAATTAAGTGAAATTCATAAATAAAAAATAAAAGAGAAAAATATATTTCATCATTAATAATAAATATTCTACAGTAGAAGGTATAGGTACCATCACAATGTCAAGTTGCTGAGGAGAAACAAGAAAATCCCAACGATCATAATGATGATATGAATTTAGATTGATTTATTATGACATTAAATGTTATGGATTTGTTTATTTTCTTTTATTTGTATACCTAATTTAGTTTTAATTATGATTTTGAATTGTTAATTATTTTCATTTTTTATAATAAGAATGTGTTTTCACTTTAATTATTTTATATAATAATTCTTAGTGTATATTTTTTAGGTTAAATTGATCAAAAAGTTCTCGTACTTTTATTAAATTTTAATTAAGTTTTTAAATTTTATTATTTTAATTGGTTTTATTGTCTAATTGTCATTATGAAAAAACTACACTTAATTAAAGGTGTAAATTGATGCTTATGGAGTAAATTATAAACACAATTGAATTAATCGTGAGAGGTTTTTTTTTTTTTTTTTTTTTTTTTGCAAAGTTGTAACAGTTCGAATAGTCAAATAATTTTAAGAGACTTGTGAAATATTTATTAAGATATTTATCTTTTTTATTTTTTTCCTGTAAATATTTATTAAGATATTTATCCAAACAACACCTGATTCGTCACTTGTCTTTAAAATGTAAGAAAAATGGAACACGGAGTAACAGACATTATATATTAGTATTTTGATTATTATTAACCAATAAAATATGGTTATATTAAACAGAGAATGTCATCATTTTTATAACTAATTTTTGGAAGGTCCTTATTTAATAATTTTTTTCTCTTTTTAAGATGATCACTTTCTATCACTTAACTCTTTTTTTTTTTTTTGCAGTTCTATTACTTAACTAATAGTAAGAGAATGTATTATACATTATAATAACACCTTTTTAAAGTTTTATATGCATAACTTGTATGTTTATTTTCATATTTATGGGTTCATAAAAGGAAACTTTAAAAGTCAAAGTGGGAGTTTATAATTACAATTAATAATTCTTCTACTTCAGTTGCATTTACCAGCACAGGTGACCGTTTTATTTGGTGATAAGTCACAATTGTATTTCATAAAAAACAAAACAAAAGAAAATGTTATACTCAATGAAAATAGTATCAATACGTCGAGAATTTTATATGTTAAATTAATACAACATGACAAATTATATATTACATCCGTTTTAGACAAATTCAAAGAGATGATGAATACATGAAAATTTCGCATACATCATGTCATTAGACAGAATTATTGTCACGGAGTAATATTTAAATATCATTGAATATATCCGATAAAAGCTAAGTGACCAATTCAGATTAAATTAAACTTTTTTTTTATAAAAAAGATCGTAGGTGATCCAAGTAATTGATTAAATCATATAAATAGAGAACAAGTAATTGATGTTAAGCTTTTAAAACAAACAAGATGACAATTAAATATTTAAGAAAAAGAAAAAGTTTTTCTAGGTTCTAATTTTAATGGAGTCAATACCAAAAAAACAATAGTCAATTTTTTGGATAGAAATATAGATGAGCGAATAATTGACCTTGCGTTCTTAGAATTGTTAGCATTGTAAGCCATTAGATAGAACATGCACGTACTTTTAATATTAAAATAATATAAGGTTTGTTATATAAAAATATTAAAATAATATAATAAAATGACGACAACAATAATTACAGCATAAGAACCAAGAGGCAAGAACAATTAAAAGTAGGTGGCGCGAAAACAACCGTCCCTACTTCTCCCTCCTTTTTCTCAACTGAAACCGTTCTCTCATATTCCCTTTAATTGGAAACTTCTCCAATAACACCGAAATCTTCAATTTCTTTTAATCTTTTTTTAATTCTCTTCCTCTCTTTCCCTCTCTGCTTCAAAATCACGAAACTGCCATCGCCGGCGCCGGAATCTGATTACTCTTTCCGTTTTTTCTTCGTTTAGCGTTCTCTCGCGTCGATTCGGGGTTCTATTGATGCGTTTTCGTTTTAACTCTTTTCAGTAGAAGCTGTGAATCTCGTAGTACTTGAGTCAATTAGGTTATTATGCGGTTACAATTTCGTTTCTGATGGATCAATAAATTTAGTTTTGAAATATTTTACTGCTGTTGCGTTTTCTCGAAAATCTCGAAGGCTAGAAACTCGTTTGTTGTTGATTCATTGTAGGCAAAAAAAAAAAATCGAGGATAAATAACATTCATTCAATGCAGTTTAGTAGTACTAGTTTTAGAGCGGTTACATGAACAGTGAAACACTTAAACGTGTCTTGAGTGAGCGAGACACGAACCTGCCAATGCATACATCTGTCATGGATCTCTGTTCTGAACCATTTGTTTCTTTCAGGTAAAAAATAGTTTTTCTTTCTTTCCTTGGATTTCACAGATATTCCTTCACACCAGTCAAAATCCAAATTACTACTACATTAAATATCATTTTTTAATTAAAATTTATTTTTTAAAAAAGTTTGCAGGAAACAATGTCTCCGAATCATGTTAGGTTTTCACAATAGTTTTATGGGGATGGAGAATGATCGTCCATGCACGTGGACTCCTTGTCTTTACCCATAACCCAAACAACAATACCACCATCGAGTTCAAACTTCAATTAAAGTGAGTAAATGTATATACAATATAATTCTGTGTAGGCAGTGTAGCATACAAAACAAATAGTCTACATTGAAAATTCTGTCTGCAAGTTTTTAGAGGAAACTCATCAAAGTGTGAAACATTATTATCATAATGGTATGGTAATTAAAGCTTCAATTGAGTTTAACTTGGTGTGTAAGTGTATTTGTGTGTGTGTTTGGGAAGAGTGGGAGAGTATTGTAATGTAAGAGAGATCAGATACCTTTTTCTTTTTTATTTTTTATTCTTGGGTATGCAAGTTATTGCATCACTTTCATTGAATTCCCTTTCATGAAAAGGAGCTGGGAGAGAGAGGAAGTTATAGGACGGAGTAGGTTTATGTGGAGTGAACCCATTGCCAGCCCACTAGACCATGGCATTCTCGTGAGCGAGACAAAAGGGGAAAAAATTAAAGCCCTCTCTTCTCTTACCCTACGCACTTCCCCTCTCTTATCCTGCACACTCTATTATTCCCATTGATTCCACTTCCCAGTAGTTAGTATCCCCAATTTCCGAGGGGACCCCCATCCCCGGCAATTCAACTTTTTTTTTTCTTCAGTTAAACCGTAACCAACAACAACGTTTTCATGATAAAACGTTAAATGTACGTTGAGACAGTTTCCGCGAGTTTCTCTCACCCGTTACACCAAATGGTGTTTCCCCTCTCCATATTCTTCTTGCTGTGTCCTGATCTTGTTGGATTCGGGCCTTTTTCTATGAATAAAACATACCTACTTGCGTTTATTGCCTGTGATTCTCAAATTCCTTCTCCAACAGATCTGAGTATCTATAAAGATGTGCGCTTTTCTTATTTCTTCCTTTTCCTTTTTTGATAGGGGGGTTTATTCTTTGTTTTTCTTTAGTTTCCCAGTCAGTAGTAGTGTAATATCTTACTCTATCTTCATTTGTGGCAGATTTGTTGCAGGGAAAAGGATCTTCTTTCTGGATAATCTGTGCTGTTCATTTATTCCATTGAGTGCAGCACTCATGATTGCCAAACAGCCAATAGCTGCTAAGTTTGTTTAGCTTTATGAGAACTTCCATCAATGTGGTCTAATTGGGACAGAGTGGATGGATGTATGTGAGTCAGAGCAAGCACTAAGGAAACACAGAACTAGAACAAGACAACCCTTGGTTCCTGCTGAAAAAAACAATGCAATCACCACCACCAGACGCTCAGGGACAAGGGAAATTACTTCGCGGTATAGGTCCCCTTCGCCTACTCCGGCAACCCCATCCGGTCCTCATCGATGTCCCTCTCCAAGCCTCACAAGGGCAACAACACCTGCATCATCCAAATTGTTACCCAAAAGAGCTCAATCAGCAGAGAGGAAGAGGCCTGCGACTCCACCTTTCCCACCAAGTCCTTCAACACCTGTCCAAGACTCATCAATAGATGTGCATTTATCATCCAAAAGGGTGTCTGGTAGCAGAATGCCAGAGGCCCTTTGGCCTTCCACGATGCGAAGTTTGAGTGTTTCTTTTCAGTCAGACACTATTTCCATACCTGTTATCAAGAAGGAGAAGCCAGTGACTAGTGCTTCTGATCGTACACTGCGGCCCAATTCAAACGCGGCTCACAAGCAGGTTGAAACACCAAATGTCAGAAAGGCTACTCCAGAGAGAAAGAGGAGTCCTCTCAAAGGGAAGAATGCCTCTGATCATACCGAGAATTCGAAACCGGTTGACGGTTTGCATTCTCGATTGATAGATCAGCATAGATGGCCAAGCAGAATCGGTGGGAAGGTATGTTCTAGTGCATCAAATAGAGGTATTGATCATGCTGATAAGACAACCAGAATGTCAAACTCTTCTGTTCCGGGAACTGGTGTGTCTTCATTGCGAAGATTGTCTTTACCGGGTGAAGCGAGGAGGCCCTTGCAGAAAGCTTCTAGTGATGGTGCAAGGCTAATGTTGCTTGTTGAAAGTAGTAGAAAAGTATGCGAGGCGAAACCTGTTGATGACAGTTTTCAAGTACTAAGACCTCACAAATTTGTTCCAGCAATTACATTGGATAAAACAGGATTAGCAGCTGCTGGAGTTAGATCTCAGTGCTTGTTAAATCCAGGATCACGGCTACCATCACCTAGTAAGACCTCAGTGTTGTCCTCTTGTAGTTCAAGAGGTGTTAGTCCATCGCGGTCAAGGCCTTCAACTCCTCCTAGGGGGGCTAGTCCATCTCGAATAAGGCCAGCCAATTCATCCAACCAATCCAACAATGCAATTTCAGTTCTCAGCTTTATTGCTGATTTTAAAAAAGGAAAAAAGGGTGCAGCCCTCATAGAAGATGCTCACCAATTACGACTTCTCTACAACAGGTACTTGCAATGGAGATTTGTCAATGCGCAAGCAGAGGATGTATTTTACATCCAAAATGTAACTGCGGAGGTATGACTCACCATCTTTGAATAGCTGGTTTATTCTTTTTAGTGTAGTTCTGCTTTACAGAAGAATGTGTAAAGCAAATCATTTTACAAGAACTTGTTCAATGGTTCAGAAATCACTGTACAACGTATGGCACACTACTTTGTCTATATGGGAATCAATTATCAGGAAGAGAATCAATCTCCAGCAACTGCAGCTTGAGCTGAAGCTGAATTCTATTTTGAATGATCAAGTAATACTTCTCTCTTGCCTGAAATACTTATCTTTCTATTCTTTGTGCCATCTATTATTGTAGATGATACATTACAATTACCTTTTTTTTTCCTTTCATTTTTGGTAATTTAACTTGAGATATTTATTGTGAAGTTTATAAATGAGGCAAATATACTCAGCAAGATGTTGGCCCTACATATTGAGAAGTTATGTTTAATTGTCTATGCTAGTCTGTCATAACATGTTATTCATAACTCATTAATGATGGATATGATTATAAGTCCTATGTGATGCTATTTTCTTATTTAAATGATTCAACTTTCTTTTGATACTTAGTGATACTTCTTTTTTAAATTGTGGTCCTTTTACAATTAATGACACAGATGGCCTACCTTGGTGACTGGCATGTTCTTGAAAGTGATCATATTGATGCCTTATCCGGGGCTGTGGAAGACTTGGAAGCAAGTACTCTTCGTCTTCCTCTAACTGGAGGGGCAAAGGTATGTGTGGTGGTTTCTGTGTCTTTTTTGTTCGATGCGTGCAAAGAGACCCTAACATCATTACTATGTTTACATTTTTACAGGCAGATATTGAACATTTGAAGCATGCTATCTATTCAGCTGTTGATGCCATGCAAGCTATGGGATCTGCTATCTGCTCTTTGCTGTCACAGGTGTGTTACTTATTTAGGAGTTCTACTGGTATGAGTTGACTCACATTTAGTATCAAACTTTTTTTCTTCTATTGACTATGTTTTTTCTTCCTTATTATGATTTTCCGTTTTGATTCAATGGTAAATCCCCAAAGTGTCAAGGCTGACACCATGTTTTTTTGTGTCTGAATAGGTGGAGGGCATGAATAATTTAATTTCTGAAGTTGCGGTTGTATCATCTGGGGAAAAAGCCATGCTTGATGAATGTGAAGCGCTACTGAATTTTGCGACAGCTATGCAGGTAAGAGCCATGATATATGGCTTAAGAACTTGAGTTATGCACAACAAATCTCTTGATTTTTTATGTTGAGAACGAGCATAAATTAGTAGGAAATAAATTCCACTTGTATTTATCACATTTTAGACGAAGTTTGATTTTATTTTATCACTTATGGCGATTAAACGTTAAGAGTCATAACTCGTAAGTGATTATCTACAAGAACCTGCAATTTTCCTACTTAGTGACTGCTATTAATATCGTGGGGCCTTCCTCTTTGGTGTATCTTTATTTCCTGGTCTAGTGGATGATGGTGTCAGCATAGCATAAGGAAAGTGGAAATTGCGGCCATAGAAAGTCCTTTTTTTAGCTGTAGTCCCTATTATTTCACTGAAGTAATGAATAAGTTGTTGAGGAAAGTTGGGCATGTCATTATGTCAAAATGCTTCTGACTTCTGAGGGTCAAAAGTTTACACCTCTTTTCTATTTTCGTAAAATTCCCGAGGAACTTTTTTCTTCTGACATGTAAAGTGAAATTTTATATCTCTTTGCTGTACTGCCGTTTAATATCTGACAATCATTGAAGTTGATTAAACTATCTCCTAAAAGTTGTTGATGATGAATGTCTGGAGGTGTAAGAGCAAAATTTGCGACCAGCTAATGAATGTCTTTGCAACGAAAATATGTGTACTATTAATCAACCAAGATATGTGGCTTAAACAATCAACCATAATCTAGTTTGCCAGTAGTATAAGTGTTGGGGTTATGCTTGTTTTTTCCACCAGAATAGAGAAGTGGAAAAAAGAGGCTAATGTAGACAAATATCTGTGACAAATTTAGGTTGTGTAAGTTGAAGTAGTTGCATGGAATGTGCTTCATCATGACCACCCTTGTGTCAGTTTCTAATTTTCAATATTATTTTTTGGCGTAAACAGGTTGAGGAATATAGCTTTCGGACGCATCTCATGCAGATCAAGCAAGCTTTTGTGGTAAATAAGTAACCAATCTCAGAAATTCAAACACGCATGACTCTGACCTGCTTCTATGCTAACAAGAAAGTCTTTTGCGGCTAGCTGCAGCCAAATTCCTGGAAACTACAATTTCTGAGACGTTACAAATGATTCAATATATTTAAAAGATTCTTGGGAATGTACGGCTGAAACTTCAAAGAATCAACACCCAAGATTCTTTATCCATTGTAAAGTTTTTGTTATTATTCCATTATCTTCTTTTTCTTTCTAGTCAATGCCGGTGGCCCAAGTCTTCCACTTGTAATTTTTGTATCAGGCAAATGAAAAGAAAATGCAAACGAAAGGAGCAAAGTATTCCTTCCACATCTACAATTTGCTTTCATCTCACAAGTACGATGATAAGCTGTAAGCAAAAGTGTTTTTAATTATTTTTTTAAAAAGACCACTTATTTTTTCCCAAAAAGGCAATCTTGTTCTAATAAGATTGATTTTTTTTTTTTTTGAATATTTAACATAACCATATATCTAAAGTTTAAATTTGAGATTCGAATTCGAGACAACAAATTAACTGATTTTGGGAGCTCACCAAAGGTAAAATGTGCTTTAAGATTAAATGAACGTTTGCTTATGGATATATTTATTGTTATTATTGAGTTCTCTACTCGTTCGATCTGTTGAATTCTTCCTTTCTTTTAGCTTGGACTCCTTTTCTGACATGGGATGGGATATCGAAAAGAAACTTCGATGATAAAATTAATGTTTGTTTTGTGTGTATTTAGTGAATGAAATATAACTTAATTATTCATGCTCTGATGTCTGGTTATAGGAAGGAAGATCATCCAGTTGGTAACCGTTCCAACTTGTCTGCTAAGGATGTTTGCTAATTTTTATTTTTTTCATCGGCAAATGTTAATTGTTAAATATTAGTGTTTTTGTAGTGGAGGGATTCGAATCCCCCATCTCTCCCTCCTTTCCTTCCTTCCCTTTTTTTTCTTTTACCTAATGATGATGGTTGGGTTGGTTGAGACCGACTACCAATAAGCTCGGCACAATACACATATATATCTCTAACAAAATGTACACTTTGGGAGATAAATACCTGCTTTCTTGTAAACTATAAATATGATCCACCTTTTTCGGCTACCAGGCTTATGGGTACCATTATAAAGTAAGGTTGCTAATAAGCAGATAATTACATTGAATTGTAAGGTTACCAACCCTAACATATCATATATTTTTAAACCCCAAAGTCCAAAAGGTAACAAACAATAGTCTCTGAACTGAACTGAACACCTAACTAAGGTGTTGAGGTGCATGCAGATGATTCGTGGGGACATTAGCCGCAACACGCTCCTCGCCCTCATCAGCAAAGCGTGCACCTTCCCTCCCCTTGCCGAAACCCACGCCCAGCTCATCCGCAACGGTTACCAGCACGACCTCGCCACCGTCACCAAGCTCACCCAGAAGCTCTTCGACGTCGGCGCCACGCGCCACGCTCGTGCACTCTTCTTCTCCGTTCCCAAACCCGACATCTTCCTCTTCAACGTCCTCATCAAAGGCTTCTCCTTTTCCCCCGACGCCTCCTCCATTTCCTTCTACACCCATCTCCGCAAAAACACGACACTCTCCCCCGACAACTTCACCTATGCTTTCGCCATCAACGCTTCCCCCGACGACAACCTTGGCATGTGTCTGCACGCGCATGCTGTCGTCGACGGGTTTGACTCCAACCTCTTTGTCGCGTCCGCGCTCGTTGACTTGTACTGTAAGTTTTCGCGCGTGGGGTATGCCAGGAAGGTGTTTGATAAAATGCCGGATAGAGACACCGTGTTGTGGAACACCATGATTACTGGGTTGGTGAGGAATTGTTGCTATGATGATTCTGTTCAAGTGTTTAAGGACATGGTGGCGCAAGGGGTGCGGTTGGATTCCACCACGGTGGCGACTGTGCTTCCTGCGGTTGCAGAGCTGCAAGTGGTGAAGGTTGGGATGGGGATTCAGTGTTTGGCTTTGAAACTTGGATTTCATTTTGATGACTATGTTTTGACGGGTTTGATTTCGGTTTTTTCGAAATGTGAGGATGTTGACACGGCAAGGTTGTTGTTTGGGATGATTAGGAAGCCGGATTTGGTTTCTTACAATGCGATGATTTCTGGGTTTAGTTGTAATAGTGACACTGAGTGTGCAGTGAAGTTTTTTAGAGAATTGCTTGTTTCCGGGCAGAGAGTGAGTTCTAGCACAATGGTTGGGTTGATTCCGATATCTTCTCCATTTGGGCATTTGCATTTGGCTTGCTGTATTCAGGGGTTTTGTGTGAAGTCTGGTACTATTTTGCAACCCTCTGTTTCAACTGCACTCACGACTATTTACAGCAGGCTCAATGAAATTGATTTGGCAAGGCAGTTATTTGATGAATCGTCGGAGAAAACTGTGGCTGCTTGGAATGCAATGATCTCAGGTTACGCACAGAGTGGTTTAACGGAGATGGCTATCTCTCTTTTTCAGGAAATGATGACAACTGAATTTACTCCGAATCCAGTTACGATCACGAGTATTCTTTCAGCTTGTGCTCAACTAGGAGCGCTGAGTTTTGGTAAATCGGTTCATCAGTTGATTAAAAGCAAAAATCTTGAGCAAAACATTTATGTTTCAACTGCTCTGATTGACATGTATGCCAAGTGTGGGAATATTTCAGAGGCTTCTCAATTATTTGACTCGACAAGTGAAAAGAACACTGTCACTTGGAATACTATGATTTTTGGTTATGGGCTCCATGGATTTGGGCATGAAGCACTTAAACTTTTCAATGAGATGTTGCATTTGGGGTTTCAACCTTCTAGTGTTACTTTTCTTTCAGTTTTATATGCTTGCAGTCATGCTGGCCTGGTAAGAGAAGGAGATGAAATTTTCCATGCTATGGTCAATAAATACAGGATTGAGCCCTTAGCTGAGCACTATGCATGCATGGTAGACATTCTAGGACGAGCTGGACAGTTAGAAAAGGCCTTGGAATTTATAAGAAAAATGCCTGTTGAGCCAGGTCCTGCAGTGTGGGGTACATTGCTTGGTGCTTGCATGATTCACAAGGACACGAACTTAGCCCGTGTGGCTTCAGAAAGGCTATTTGAACTGGATCCAGGGAATGTAGGATACTATGTCTTACTATCTAATATATACTCTGTGGAGAGAAACTTCCCAAAGGCTGCTTCAGTACGGGAAGTAGTTAAGAAAAGAAATTTGTCAAAGACTCCAGGATGCACTCTAATTGAGGTTAATGGGACCCCACACGTCTTTGTATGTGGTGATCGTTCTCATTCTCAAACAACATCTATCTATGCAAAGCTAGAGGAGTTAACAAGCAAGATGAGGGAGATGGGGTATCAGTCAGAGACAGTCACTGCCTTGCATGATGTGGAAGAAGAAGAAAAGGAACTCATGTTTAATGTTCATAGTGAGAAGTTAGCTATTGCTTTTGGCCTTATTACTACTGAACCTGGTACTGAGATCAGGATCATCAAGAATCTTCGAGTTTGTTTAGATTGTCATGCTGCAACTAAGTTTATTTCAAAGATCACAGAAAGAGTAATTGTAGTGAGGGATGCTAACAGATTCCACCATTTCAAAGATGGGATCTGTTCTTGTGGCGATTATTGGTGAAGTTGAACAAATTAATTTTTCACAAGTTAAATTATTTGAGACAGATGCATCATCCATCCTTTTTGTTTCATATTCTTTACCTTATCACTGGATAATGTAAGCCAGAGTGCAGTAGCATCAGTCACTGGATGTAAGATTCTGTACTGAAGGAATAAAGAATGAAAAGCTGGACCATAAGAATCATTTTTTAAGGACTGAATCTGCCTGCCATTATTTGTGTTTTCCTGAAGAGTGGCTGTCTAGCTTCACTTCTCCATCAGTTTATAGTACACAAAGCAATAGTTAGTTTATGATTTGCCTTGAGTTTAAGGCACTTGGTTATTAGAATAGCATTAAATGGTTCTTCCATTAGAAACATGGCCTAATCAGGATCAACTGAGGGATCAGATTCACACAGCAGAGTGCCTAGGTTCCATTCCAGTCCTTTTCATCCAATTTTACAATGCCTGTTTCATGGAAAATATGCTACACATAATAAGCAAGTGCTCTTATATTTCTCTCTTTTTTTCTTGTTATTTATTTCTTGTAGCAAAAAGAGAATGGTGTTGCTTACTGATTCAAAGATTCGTTACTCCGAATTCCAAATTAAAAAAAAAAAAAAGGCAACTTGTAAAAGCCCAAATTCTTTTAACCCGAAAGACTCTCAGTGATTGATATTAGCTTGCATATCATCGTTCAGCAGCAATCATGCAATTTTTATGCATGATTTTGGATTAAACGCAGTGAGCTAGACGCCTATGATAGAATATTAACAATATATACTAACTCGCTTTAGCTATAACTTCGATTTCCTTTCCAATCCTTGGGCAATTTGAGCCAAAACAATTACTAACCAATACATCATCCAGCACATTTACAAAGATGAGAAAACTGTATTTGCACTTCCCAATTTTCACTCTCTTTTTTCATCCTTGTACATCTAAACTTTGTAGTTCACGCATCATACAGCACAATCAAGAATTTACATTTACATACATCGTTAAAGGATGTTCACAAAAGGATACTATAGGAAAACCAGTCTTTCAGCAGTTGATTCCACACAGCTTGGTATTAGGTCCCTTAGTTTTTAATACAAATGGGTCAATTCTTACCCAAAGCAAGGAGAAAATGGAAGCCAATAGTACTGACCATATAACAACTATGGTGGGTGTGCGGTTTTGGCGACCCATCAAACCTTTAAGGAATGGATACAGATGGACAATCACCCAAAATGAAAAGAATAGTTTTCCAAATAGAGGTCCCCAAGATTGGTACCCATTGTTGATGGCATCTGAGATTCCAGCAACAACCCCAACAATGTTGATTATTAAGATAGTGGTTGGAGGAATCAAGAGAGTAGTCCACTTAAAGGTGTATAATTCTCCAAATTCTTCATCATCTGCTGCCTTGGATGTAACAGTGAAGTTGGTGTCAATTCCGGCCAAAACCTTGAGAAGACCTTGTATGACTGCAAAGAGGTGTGCTGACACACCACCAATGACCCAAAATTGCTCATTTCTCCACCATTCCTCAATGCTCACTCCACTCCATTTCAACTCAAGAAGACCAGTTGCAATGATTGAAGAGAATAGAGCAACGAAGTACAAACCAGCAAAAGTGCTTATCTGGATCATCATCAATCAAAAATAATTTTTATAAGAAAAAAAAAAAGTCGGCATCCATTCTATGAATAATTTTGGATTTAACATTATGGAAATATGGCATGATATAATTTCAAAAGCATGGTATGTCTAACTCATTTAGTAGCATGAAGGGAATAGAATAATGTTGTTACCGGTGGCATGATGAATTTATCAGTGAGTAAACAGACAGCCGGAAGAACACAGTAGGCGACTAGAGGTATGGAGGTGAAGGGGTAGACAGTTGTGTTTGCGTAGGCAAATCTCTCAAGCCACTTCAGCTTCCCTTCCTTATAGCCATACCATAAAGGGCAATGACGACTGAAGAAGATCTCAATGGAGCCAAGTGCCCAACGAAGCACCTGGTTAAGCCTATCTGACAAGTTGATGGGAGCAGTACCCTTGAATGCTGCTCTCTTTGGCATGCAATAAATGGACCTCCAACCACGGCAATGCATCTTAAAACCTGTTAGAATATCCTCTGTAATAGACCCATAAATCCAACCTAGCTGCATATTTGGAAAGCAAAATAACATGGATGAGCTGATTTTCATAGTGTGAACAAAATATGGTAAGATATCAAGGATCTCTAGGCTGTCGTTGTTAGTGTTACCTCAATTCCCCATTCAGTTTTATCTTCATATCCACAGCTGATTACATGAATAGCTTCTTTAAGTTGGCTTGCTGGACTTGCCGAAGGAGGCACACCACCCTCTTCCATCAATGTTGAAGTCACAAAAATTGATGACTGCCCAAATTTCTTTTCAAAATTCATCTGGGACATCAGAACCTCTTTGTCATCATCCATTCCTATTTAGACATGTCACATGGGTTAGAAAAGGTCAAAATGAAATATATTTGGATTGAAGTTACTGTCAACATTAGTGATTAGGAATATGAGAACCTCTAAGGCTTGCTGCCTCTCCATTTGCATCATTCCCCTCATACTTAACCTTCTTGCGCTTTCCAAAACATGGGCAGCAGTCACAGCTTACCATTTTTGGACGCTTGGGACCCTTTGGAGGATTGTAGCCATATAAAGCTTGCCTCCTGAATACACACCCTGTGCCAACGTATGCAGGACCCTGAATACCATCTAGACCCTTCATGTTAATCTGTAGAGACAGAAAGATATGGAAATAGTTATATTAGCTTACGATACTAAAAAAACAATCAAGTGCTTAGAAAAAAGGTCATGCTATGCTGATGCTGTGTTTCTTGCAGTGACTTACATCAAAGAAAACCGTGTTTCTATTGGCATAACGATCATGCCTATCAATGCCATCAAATCTTTGAGGAAATTGGACATAGCAGACCTTCTTCCCAGTTTGGGGGTCCATTAAGAAGCACATGGCCTCTCGAGCAGCCTTGCTGTTATTAACATAATGATCACAATCCAAGTTCAGCATGAAAGGAGCATTTGTGAGCACAGCGGAGACCCGAATCTGCAAATTACAGCAATAATTGGAAGTGTCAAGTAATCGTGTCTCATATAAAGGTGAATGGACATCATAGGAACAACAAAAACTGCTCAAAAAACTCTACCAAAGCATTCATAGCACCAGCTTTCTTGTGGTGTTGGAATCCAGGCCTTTTCTCTCGGGAAACATAAACAAGACGAGGAAGCTCATTTCCTTCAGTATCATGACCTCCACTGTGACCAAGAAAGACTTGAATCATACCAGGATGATCCTTAGTATTGTTTCCTGGCCATGGTGTCCCATCCTGCATAATCCATCCTCCTTGAGGAACCTTCTGAGCTTTTGCCACAAGTGCATTGATCCTAACCTTAAACTCTTCATATTCTCTCTGTCAAACGCCCAATTAACATTGAATAAGCTTTAAACTTACTTCTAAACTCCATTTTTTCAAGTACTTGTCTGATAGATATGATACAAACCTTCATAGCTCGACGCTCCTTAACAAAGGTGGGCTGCACCTTGTCCTTGAGGTAATCAATTTTCTCACTGAAGTACATCTCTGGTGCTCTAGGTTCTATAGAAAATTTCTTGCAGAATGGTACCCACTTCCTAGCAAACTCCGCAGTTTCTGACAGGGCTTCAAATGTACACATTGAAGCTCCATCATCAGAAATATAACACGATATCTTAGCAACTGGGTAATCCATGGCTAAGATTGAAAGAACAGTGTTGGCTGTGACCAACGGAGGTTCCTTCATGGGATCCACAGTACTAACAAAGACATCCACTGGAGCAAGCATGTTGGGTTCACCTTCACGCTCATACCTAATGAACAACTTTTTGATCAGCAATGAAAGTTCAAACTTTGGGATTTCAAGTTAACAGAACAATGTTACTATAGCAAGAGTGAAGGTTTCTTTTACCTGATTGAAAGACGATCAAGGTATGTTTCTCGATCAATGGGATACCATTTGGGAAACTGATCAAGGATCCATGAAAAAGCAAACCAGATTTCACATATAATAGAAGTTAACCACAGTCCCAGTGCATCATGTACAGGATTCATAAGTCTATATCGAAGGAAGAAGGCAAGGATAACAAGCCGTGCCACGATCACCATCCTATATGGATTCACTTTGCTAGATGCTATTGGTACCTTCCTTGACAATGGTTGCCTTGCTTCATCTAACCTGCACAAATTCACATTGTATATATATATATATATATATATATATATATATATATATATATATATATATATATATAGCAGTTAATTTCTCTCCATCATTTCAATCAATTAAAGTTAATTAGCAGAGTCTGCATCACAATGTCGTAATTGTAGTACTATCTATAAGCATACATGGCTGCATCTGGATCTTCATCAGGTTCAGGCCCCAAATTGCCTTGTTGCAACTTCCAGTCATCCATTCTATCCTCTTTGGCTTCATCCCATTTTCCATTTCCTGCTTTGATCACAGCATGCCACATATTGTAACTAAATTTCACCATGTTGAAGAAGACTAAGAAAATTAAAGATTTCAAGTTGTACTTGAATTAGTGCCAGAAGTGAAAATTTCTACAGCTATAGCAGCCTGAAACTAACATCAGCATAATCCGTTTTGTAAGTGTACATCAATGTTTAAGAGTTAAGGCTATAAACTACTTCTTACGAGGATCAGACGTGGGATATGGGTGCACTCGATTTTGCAGTGAAGAAGCTAACATCTGATCCCCATAATGAGATGCTATTGGGAACTCCCCACTAACCTGCATCCATGAAAACTTATTATTAGTGTCTATTGAATATAGGAAGCTTTATAGAGTGGTAATGTTTTGAAAATCTTACAGGCCGAGAGCGACCAGCAGCAATAACAGCTGGGAATTGAGCATTCTCATCATCTTCAGGACCTCTTCCGTAGCTCATCTTCCCATGCAGCATGGCTTCAGCAGAATGATTATGCTTGTTCTGCTCCTCGATGTTAAATTCATGTTCAATATCATCCACATCCTCCTCCTCATCATCTCCCTCAACCCGAGGGCTCCCTAATGAGTATAATCAAAACACAATGAATTATCAGTTCCCTCAAACCAACTAAACCATGTAGTAACAACTAAATGCATTGAAACTAATGCATGAAAAGGGATGCATTTGAGTAACAACTCAATTAAATGCTTATTGAGTAAATGTTTATTATGTAAGCACTAATGTATAAGTTGTTTCTATAATCTAAGAGGAAATATAGTTAAATTGTTTTCATACAAGTTCCAAAAGCTATATATTTTCGTAAATTCTCCGCAATAGTTACACAAATATTTATAAGTCTGACTAATTAAGAAGTGAATATATTCTTCCAAACACTTTAAGGCCTTTTAAAGTTGCTTAAAAGATTTGTACATTTGAGACGCTTGTATCTGGTCTTGCACTGTGGACAAACTTGTCTCCCTTCTCTTCTTTCGTATTCATAGCATGGCCGACACGCTGGAAAACCACACTCATTGCAGGCCACAAACAAGTCTCCATCCACCGTGAGTCCCACATCATCGCCACATATCTCACACACCTGCCCATCCAAGTTCTTCAAAGGCTTGTGCTGCACCAAAACAACACAATATATATTAATCAAGTTTTATTTTTTTAATCTGTTGGAATCGAAAACAAGTGTCATCAGTAGATTTACAACAACTGATCACGCAAACTACTACGCCAACTAAGATTGACTCCCTTGGTATATTAATCTACGAAAACGAGCACAACTAATGAACTAAATACCCTTTTTCTGAATTTCTTTGCTAGTAGCTTTCATGCATGGTTATTACTACTACAACAATATTACCTCTTCATGGCCATGAATGACAACTAGCTCGTTGCGATTGTGAGAACCAGCGACCAGTCCAGCGCTGGCTTCCATCTTGGTGGTCACTGGTGAATGGGACAATGTGACACAACAATAATAGTGAGTGGAGTGATGAGGTTGAGACTTGAGAACAAGTTTATGTTTTATGAGGAACACTGAGGCTTGTAGGTTTTGTTTTGGTGTGTTCACCTAATTAATGTGTCCACTTAAGGGGCTGCTGCATGCTGTTGGTTGCAGGGTCTCCATTGCCTTGAAGTTAAGCTTCTTCCTTCTTCTTTTTCAACCACCGTCTCCTTCATGCAATCATCAACAATGACAACACGTTGGTGAGGTGTATCTCTTGCGCTTCGTTGCTTCTGTATTTTTTCTTCTTTCCTCCTTATTTTTCAAGAAGCTTGATCATCATTGCATCCGTTACTCTATACTTTATAAAAAAGAATAGTTGGACAAAATATTTAAGTTGGTTTCTAAATTTATTTTATTAGTTGAAATATTTGTAAGACGGTTTAGTAAACAAATAATTTTAATAATTTTTTATGTTTTTTAACATTATTTAAAATAATATTTTTTAATTTTTT
>PYAF01005082.1:776447-800301 GCA_007407185.1 Glycine tomentella | reverse complement strand
AATTTCTAACTAATTCTTTAACTAATTTTATCAGACATAATTATAGAAAAATGCTACTATCAATCCTAGTTAATGTTCATTAGCATTCAACACCAAAAAAATTGATCTAACAAAAACATATCTTTTGTTTTTTAAAATTTAACTTAAATATTAGCGTACTTTATCATTTAACTTTTATATATATATATATATATATATATATATATATATATAAAATAGAGACGTTAAATCTAAAAGTAGTAGTATTATATTTTCACCATGATTTTAATACTATATTTTATTGTGATTTCTGATGAAAACTTCTTATTTATTAATTTTTAATCATTATTTATAAAGTAGACCCCTATTTTTATGTGTACGTTATAACATTAGCCCTTTTTATCTTTCAAAAAAAACATTAGCCATTTTTACATAAATCCACTTGTAACTCATCTGCTTTTGCTTGTTTGATAATAATGCCTGGGAATTATCTACTTATTATTGACATTCTCTAAAAGAAAATATATGAATATTCCCTGACTATTAGGCAGGCATTAGACCAGAAAAAGGTGCACCTAACATCAATTACATCATAACTAGAAAATGTTTTGCATCTTCTATAGGAAAATGCAATTATATGCTTATCAAAGGATATTTATCTACTTATCTATTGGCATTTTCTAGATTAGGCATGAATTTATTTTTATTGTTGTTGAAAACGTTAGTCATGTATTAAACCAGAAAAACAGGTGTTCACCCAAAATAAAGAAAAAATGCTTTTTATTCGTATAAATATAGTTAAATTTAGTTTCAATCATTTAAAAAAGTTTCATCATCTTTTTTTTTTTTTTTGAAACGAAGATTCATTAGCTTATCAACCTTTTTTTTTAAAACGAAGATTCATTAGCTTTAGTTCTCATAAATTTTAATTTTTTTAAAAATAATCTTTATCATCACTTACACCTAATTATATTACTCAAATGCATCCTCAATTATTTGCATAACATAACTAAATACATATCACATCACCATTAAATTATAACAAAAATTATTTTAAAAAAATTGTAAAGATAAAAGTAAACCAAAGAAATTTCGAAACACTAAAACTGAAGTTAGTTACCTAAACTAAACATATTTAAATCATAGAATAAAATAGGGTACACATAACGTGTTGCTTGCTGACCAGAAAAAAACATAACGTGTTGCTTTCAGGACTACGTTCTGTTCACTCGTGCGAGTAAAAACACGTTAGTTTTCTTCGAACGCAAGCACTTCAAAACTAAGCTACCTTCAAATCGTTAGGTCCATAAGTTGAAGCCTCTACATCTTTAGGTTACAATAACTAGCGTTTGAGCTCAAGCTACACATAAGCAGCATCCAGAAAGAGGTACTACTTGTTCCCCTAACCATATTATTAGGCAGGCATAATCAGGAAAATTTATATTTGTTTTGTTACCGATGGAAAAGTGCTTCTCATCTTAAATTGTAAATTAAGACTATTGATTTTACACCAATCGAAACTATAAATTTGATACAAGTTAGAAGAATGTACATATATAAGTTACGATAGTCGGACGGGTTTCCTTCCAAAACCTGTCAGGACCATGTGCTTCTTGTCTTGATCAAGGTATGGATAATTGACTCTTCTACCAGCCAGCAACTTGACATGCACTGGATCGAAATAGAAGTATGCAAATATTGCTGTCAACTTCAAAAATTAAATGAGCATAAATTATCCACGTGCGATTGTTCTTTTATGATATATGATGTATCCCTTCAGAAACTTGTGTTGAAAAAGCCAAGGCTGCCTCTATAATTAAAATTCTCGTGAATTTATATGCTATTATTGCACATGAATTATACAATTATACAATGCTCGGAAAATTTTCCAACTCGGACCAATAGAAGTTACTCATAATATCCATTCTACAATTAGAAACTAGCGGGGAAGTTTTCAGTTATGCTTGGGCACTAACGGAGACTTCATCTGCAGCTGACTTGTCTCTTTTCTTTGGTGGTTCTTGAGTTTTCTGCACAGCAACTTTATTTGGAACCAAAATTATGAAGATGTTTCTGTCACGGAAGTTTTTTGTCTCCTCTACTCCAAGCTGCACATCACCCCAAGTGTGGTTTGGATATAAAATTCAAGCAGGTAATAAAAAATGTCTCCAATGACCATAAATGTAAATCCAACGCACAAATGAAATCAAAATGGAAATAATAAATGAAATTTTGGTGACTAAGGGAGTATTACCAGCATAACATCCCAGTACCTACTTGGCTACTTATAGTCAAATTCTCTTTTTTTTGTTGTTGGAAAGTAGTCAGGTTTTTAATGCCCAAGAAACATGACTATCATAGCACAGCAAAGTGACATGGCATACCTCCCCAACATCATTCTGAAAACGTGTAATAAGCGCAATAGCCATATTCCTGAATTCATTTTCACGACCCTTGAGGTTTACTATGACCTTAACCTGCAGGAATTGATCCCAATGATTTCAATACATTAGTGTATGTGCAGGTGCATGTGCTTAATATGACATAACAATATAATTCATGAAACCTTGTCGCCATCTTTCAAAAATTTCTGTGCAGCTTTCAAACGCACTGAATAATCATGTTCATCTATGTTGTATCTGTTAAAATAAGGTACAAAGAATTAGTAAAAGAAGGCATAGTCACATATGTTTGTTCTAGTAAAAATAACCAAGCATAACAAAACACAGCTCATGAAAAACCAATAGCTGCAACTGCTCTAATTAAGATTATGTTATAAATGGAAGAAAAAAGTAAATTAAAGCATAATTTTTTATACATCTAAATGATACTACAACGGTACAACGGTAGTTTTATATATCTTTATAGTGTGATGCATCACATAAAACTTCCTCTGTTTATCTTTGAGAAAGCATGACTAAACAAACTCCTCTCAATGCATCCTGGCCTAATTGATCCCAAGATCACAGCCAAGAAACAAGATATTAATGATAAAATGCCTAACTTGTGAAATTTCTTTTCTATATTACTTTCATCTAGTTACCTAAAATAGTAGACATCATGATTAGGAGCAGAAACAGGAGTGTCTCCAAGAAAAAATGTTGTGGTACGCTGGCAAAATTAAATCAAGAAATGGGCAGTGTACAAAGGCTAGAAGATAGGAACATAGCTCTAAAATTTGCAAGGGTTAAATATATTTTTGGTACCTATAAATGAGCAAATTTTGGTTTTAATCCCTAATTTTTCTCCTTTGATTTTCATCCTTCTAAAATTTAAAATCATTGTTTTTGGTCTTTATAAAATGAGTGAATTTTGGTTGTGGTTTCTATTTATTTCCCTTTGGTTTTAGTCCCTTCAAATTTTGAAATCATTGTTTTGTCCACTAACATTCATTTTAGGACAAATAAATAGCATTCATTTTAGCGATAGAAGCAATTTTGGGAGTCACATGTTGACATGACACCACATACACATTATTAGGTGTCACCTGGGATGACCATGTAACCTTTTGCTAAACACTTAAGTAGTATCGAAGAAGAGAGTTAGGAGGAACATGGAAATGTAAATGATATATAGGACAAGATGGCTGAGGGGATTAGGAAAATAGCAAAAACGACTCTTGGAGAGTCAAGAGGTTGGGGATCTAACAATAAAAAATCTTGGTGGTGTAATGAAAGGGTGCAAAATAAAGTTAAGGACCTTAAGGTTAAAAGGGTATGTCACAAACCATAGTCCTTGTGTAAGAATGCTAAAACTTGGGGAAGCAAGTGTTAGCTGGGAAAGAAACCAAAAAAGTGGTGAGCGAGGTAAAAGTTAGAGCTCTTGAAGGGTTATACCAACCCTTAGACACCAAAGATGGTAAGAGGGACTAACAAGATTGTTAAAGGAATGAAAAGAAAGTCAAGTCAAGAGACTTTGGTCAAGCAAAGCAGTTGGAATGGATAATATACTCATTGAGGTATGTAAGAATCTAGGTGAGAAAGGTATTAGTTGGCTCATAAAGTTGTTCAATGACACCTAAGAAAATTTTGGTGGAGGAGGAGTACTTTACTCCTTATTTATAAGAACAAGGAAGATATATACAAAATTGCCCAAATTATAAGAGGATAAAGCTCATGAGTCATACTATGAAGTTATGAAAAGGGTAATTAAGTGGAGAATGGAGATTAAGACAAGAGACTCATGGGACTAAAAATTAAGTTGGTTTTATGCCTAGTTGATCAACCATGAAAGAAATATAGTTGTTACAACATTTAATGGAGAGAGATTGAAGAAATAAAAAAAGATCTAGATATGGCCTTCATTGATTTGGCAAAGACTGGTGTTGTGGAAGGCCATAGAGAAGGAAGGAGTTTGTGTTAATATATATATTCGAGCAATCAAGGATCATGACTAGTGTAAGAACACAAAGCAGGGTCACATCAATTTTTCCTATAATTTTAGGACTGAACTAAAGGTCAAGTTTGAACCCTTATCAATAAAGTTAGAGATGCAAAGATGAGCTTTGAAAGCTCATGGGTTTTGCTTTGGTAGAAGACAGAGTATATGGAATGAAAGTTTAGCACGAGACACAACAACCGTAGCATATAAGTAAAACTTGGAGAACAAACTTCACCACAAATCACATGGTTTAAGTATCTAGGGTCCATCATATCGAACAACAGAATAGAGGAAGATGTAAACCCCGGGATTCAATTGAGATGGAGAAAATGAAGGAGTGCTTTGGGTATCATTCTGTGACAAAAAGGTACCAATCAGGCAGAAAGAAAGATTTTAGCACACAACTATAAGATCTGCAATGCTGTATGGAATTGAATGTTGGGTGTAAAAAAGCTAAGAGAATAAACTCAATGTAATAGAAATGAACAAGTTGACAGACGAGTGGACATACTAGACAAGATAAGATTAGGAATGAATCCATTAGAGAAAAAGTTAAGAGAAGAAACAGTAGAAACTCGCCTTAGGTTCGTTGGACGTGTAGAGAAGACATGTAGAAAGGAAGCCCAATCAATAGAGACAGAGGGAAGAGTGAGAAAATCTATGTAAAACCATTAAAAAGGATTTAGAAGTCAATAATTTGTCCGTAGACATAAGACAAAATATTACGACATCATTTAATCCATGTAGTCAACCTCGCCTAGTAGGAAAAGGCTTGGTTGTTGTTATTGTTCTTCTAGTTTCTTGAAAGTAAGTAATGAAAATAATTAACTTGAACAAATGCATAAAATGCCTTTCAGGAGAACCTACAGTTAACCTAAGACAAACTATAGATTGCAAGGGTCTGTCAACAACCTGGTCTAATGGTTTGCTTATTGCAATACCATTTTTGGTCTCAGGTTCAAGGCAAGACAGTCCCTTCACTCAAATTGCATGGCAATAACATAAAATACTTTTCAGAGTTCTAACCCTTTACCTATTAAAAATATAAAAATATTAATAAAAGTAATATTTTGATCCATAATTAAGAAATCCAAAAGAACAAGAGTCCAGAACTAGCTTAGGAAATTACCCCATTTTGAGCTCCTTCAAATCCATCCGATTAGCTACATTTAAAAGACCACTTGGTCAGTAATTTATTTTTGTTCTGAGTTCTGTAAATGATTAGAAGAAAATATCAATGCTAACCAGCACTTTTCTTCTGCTGTTCTCGTTTCTTCTTTTGCTGTTCATATCTATATTTGCTGCAAAGAAGAAAATATAAGAATCACTTATTTACAAGGTCCAACCATGCTCAAAGCATAAGTATACAAGTGCCCAATCATGTCAAATGGAAGTAGAACTAGGTATGACCTTTCACAAAGATTCGTTTAACTATGTCAAGCAAAAGTCGATTGCAAATGTCTTTCATGAACAACTACATGTATGTGAATTAACCTCGCTGTTGATTCCCAATTACATTACTTATTGCTCAATCATGTCTTCACAACAACCCCATCCCAAGCAAATATAGAAACAAAGCATCCATTTATAGACCACTGAATGCAAACAATACTCCCACCTTCACCACCACTATCCCCTACCTCATAAAAATTGGAACCGAGAAGCAAGAAAAAAAACTGGATACCATTTTTTTTTTTATTTGTCTATCAACCCAATTCAAATTACTTAATGTCAATTATTGTTGAACATGTATGCAGGCAGGTCATTAACTGCTAAATTATCAATGGATGCCCAAAAATGACTGCTCGACACAGATATATGCACACCCTTATTCGACCACTTTATACCGCCAGCCATCAACCATCAGTATATTGATACTGGATTTAATGAGCATAAATAAATAAATAATTCAATAATTCAATGTATGAGAGAAAACTAAAAAAGCACAGTTTTTTTTTCCTGAGGATACACAAAGTTCATACCTGTAATCCATTATTCTAACAACAGGAGGATCTGCATCTGGGGATAATATTACCTGACCAAAAAAGGAGAGAAAATAAGTTTATAAATTCTCGTCACAAGCAGCCCATGTTCCAATGTAGGTGCAAAAGAAACTAGCCACTGAATCTACTCTAAACTGACTTGAAGCAGTTAGGGTGTATTTATTTCCTGTTTTCTTTTTTTAATTACAAAATTGTCACCTTATTTTCAATTTGTTACCTGTTTTCAAAGATCTGTAAAGGTAACAGAGAAGAAGAAAAAAGTTGTTTTCAATGTTTCCTGTACAAATCTTTGAAACAGAAAACCAATTGAAAACAATATGGCATTTTTATAATTAAAAAGTGAAAACAGAAAATGAAAGCACAAGTAACCGCCCCCTTAGGTTTTCAACACCATAGTAAAATGACTTTCGATCACTTTTAGTTATGATATCTGTCTATGTTTAAATTATAGGAAGCACTTTCTTTTTTATTTATTTATTATCCTTTTTAACATGCAGAAACCATGAAACATAGTGTTAGTGTGTAACTAAATAAGTGTGACCATAAGAAAATAAACAAACAATAGCTAACCTAAGAAGTCAAACGACACATACATTTGTAGATAAGTGGATAACTTATACTAATTGAGCTGAAATTCAACTGCAGAACATAGACAACTAAAGGTTATGCTTCTGAATGCAGTCAATCCACCCCAAACAATGTCATGGTAGCCAACAAATAGAAGGAATATATAAATAGAGATGCAGCAATAGCAAGAAAAAGACATGATACCAAGTCAAGTTCGACATCTTCAGCCATTTGAATGGCGTCATTAATTGACACTACTCCGACCTACAAAAACATAACAACTTCAGAACCCTCCGCCAGCTGCAGACTGAATTAGAACTGTAGCTTTGTTCACACGTGCTTCTGTAGCGAATAAAATTGCACGAGAATGGAAAAGAGAACAAACCATATTCTGGCTCTGATCAATAAGCCTCACGGTATCTGACCTATTTCAAATCAAAAGCAATCTTAATGAAGAAATTCCAGTGGAAGCACAAGAGAGAGAGGAATTGAGGAGGAAGGAGTAGAGTACCTGAGAGTGGAGAGGTCGAGAGCTTTATCGTCGTCGTCAGAATCGGAGGACTTGCGGAAGCGGGAGTCGTTGGGGGATCGGGGAGGGCCGCCGCCGCCGTAGTAGCGGGCGGTGACGTAGGAGAGAGAAGTAGTGGAGAGAGAAGAAGGGTCGAATTTGAGGGAATAGGGATTGGAGAGGGGAAGGCCGAAGAGTTTGGAATCAGAAGAAGAGAAGAGAGTCGGAAAGTGAGAGAGTTTGAAGGGGACGGTGGTGATGCCAGCCATGGCGCGTGGACCCTTCCTTCACGCTTCAACTCTGGCGCATATCTCTTATCCTAAATTGTGGACTCCTTTGAAATCGAAAGAGATGCTCACTTTATAATTTATATTTAAATAAATAATTTTTTATGTGAAACAACATTAGGACCTTTTAATGTTTTTTTTTCTACCATAAAATTGGTAATGCATAATTTTAATTATGATTAATCTCTATAAAAAAACTTAACCTAATATTTTTTATAAAGTTTATTCTTTTATTCACGTCTTTTTTTTAATTAAAAACTTAAATTTAAAACCTTGTCTAATACTCAAACTAACACTTTTTTTATGACTACTAACACTTATTGATAACCTTTTAAAGTCTAATGTATAAGTCTGTTTCTTTTGGTATATCTTTTTTTTTACAACATATGACTTTTTTAGAAAATAAATAATTTTCAATAAAAATAATCATGTTTGTTGATAAAAATTGATCCAATCAGTAAAAATTAGACTCATATCTCAAAAAAATATGAATTCAAATTTTAATATTGATATAAGAATCTTGTTAATAAATTATTAGATAATAAAATATTATAAAATTATATAACATTTCTCATCAATATAAAATTAACATGAGGAGGATAATAATATATATTGCTAAATATAAACACAATAAAAATCCATATAAGTGCTGGATCTTGAACAGAAAGAAAAATGTGTTTTTTGCAAACCATAAAAGTTCAAGAGAAAATTAACATGATAGATGCAAAATCATTTAGAGTTAGTCTCAACTTAGTTCCTAAATCGAGGAAGTATTATCACTTTAGTCATTGAATTCAATGAAAGTAAAAACCACAGATGAATCTTAAAAATTCACTTTATAGACTTTCAAGATCAATTCTCCTTCTCATTCACTGTTTAACATGAGCCATAACATAGTGACATATACAATTGGTTGAGTTATATTGGCTACTGACACGGGGATAGCTGAGCTTATTTTCTTTCCCTCGATATTTTTGTTTTTCATAGTGTCCTTATGAGCAATGCGACAATGCCAACCTAATTTTGAATGACAAATACTTTATCGTGATTTTGCTAATTCAAATGTTATTGAAAAATATAGGCCACATAAGCATAGGTGAGGATGCATGAAAAGAAAGCGACATAAGACGGGAACAACCGTTTTTTTTAATCAAAACATTAATCACATTACATTAAAAACCCAAACTGTATAAAAATTACATTAATCTCAAGCTCCCTCTCTGAAATTCACATGAAACTAAAAAAGACCTTATTCACGATTCATGAAACCTTACATCACTAAAACTTACATCATTAAATCTAACATCTCTGGCAGAGCACCTAATAAGAAAGAACCAAACCAAATTTGAAATTTCTCATGTCCCACAAGCTTAGTCAACTTCTTCAATTTTAGGTCCAGCAGCACCAGCAGGCGTGTCATCACCCATAGGAACATCTCCACCAGGTCCAGCAGCAGCAGCACCACCCTGGTACATCTTAGCAATGATGGGGTTGCAGATCCCTTCCAACTCCTTCTGCTTGTCCTCAAACTCATCCACTTCGGCCAACTGGTTCCCCTCCAACCACTGTATCGCATCCTCCACAGCCTTCTCAATCTTCTGCTTCTCATCCGGGCTCAACTTCCCTCCTATCTTCTCATCCTTTATCGTGTTCCTCATGTTATACGCGTAATTCTCAAGCGAGTTTTTAGCCTCCACTTTTTTCTTCACCTCTTCATCCTCTGCCTTGTACCTCTCTGCATCCTTCACCATCTTCTCAATCTCCTCCTTGCTCAACCTACCCTTGTCGTTTGTGATCGTGATCTTGTTCTTCACACCAGCAGTCTTATCCTCTGCAGAGACATTCAGAATCCCGTTAGCGTCGATGTCGAAGCAGACATTGATCTGAGGCACCCCCCTTGGTGCTGGAGGGATCCCTGTAAGCTCGAACTTCCCGAGAAGATTGTTGTCCTTTGTTCTAGCCCGTTCTCCTTCAAACACTTGGATCAACACCCCAGGCTGGTTATCAGAATAGGTTGAGAAAATCTGCTCCTTCTTCGTGGGAATAGTCGTGTTCCGCGGAATAAGCACAGTCATGACACCACCTGCAGTTTCAAGACCGAGACTGAGCGGTGTAACATCCAGCAGCAATAAATCCTGAACCTTCTCGTCTCCTTCGCCGCTCAATATCGCGGCCTGAACAGCAGCACCGTACGCAACAGCTTCATCGGGGTTAATACTCTTGCAAAGCTCCTTCCCGTTGAAGAAATCCTGCAAGAGTTGCTGAACCTTGGGGATCCTAGTGGAACCTCCAACAAGCACAACCTCATGAACCTGACTCTTGTCTATCTTCGCGTCACGCAAACACTTCTCCACCGGCTCCATGCACTTCCTGAACAAATCCATGTTCATCTCCTCAAACCTAGCTCTGGTAATTGTAGCATAGAAATCAATCCCTTCGTATAGAGAATCGATTTCAATAGTTGTCTGCGCTGTAGAAGAGAGCGTTCTCTTGGCTCTCTCACACGCTGTCCTCAACCTCCTCAACGCTCTAGCATTCCCACTAATATCCTTCTTGTTCTTCCTTTTGAATTCAGAAACAAAGTGATTCACCATTCTGTTATCAAAATCTTCACCTCCAAGATGAGTATCACCAGCAGTGGCCTTCACTTCGAAAATCCCTTCCTCGATGGTCAATATCGAAACATCAAAAGTACCACCACCAAGGTCAAAGATAAGCACGTTCTGTTCACCTTTTCTCTTAGCTTTTTTATCCAACCCATACGCAATAGCAGCAGCGGTGGGTTCATTGATGATCCTCAAAACATTCAAACCCGAAATTGCCCCTGCGTCCTTCGTAGCCTGCCTCTGCGAGTCGTTGAAGTACGCAGGGACAGTGACAACAGCGTTCTTCACGGCGTGTCCGAGAAACGCCTCTGCCACTTCCCTCATCTTGACCAACACCATGGAAGATATCTCTTCCGCGGAGAATTTCTTCTCCTCGCCTTTGTAGTTGACCACGATCATGGGCTTGTCGCCCGGGCCCGCCACGACCTTAAACGGCCACAGCTTCATGTCGTTTTGAACTGAAGAGTCTGAGAATCTGCGACCGATTAAACGCTTGGCGTCGAAGACGGTGTTCTGCGGGTTCATCGCGACTTGGTTCTTCGCCGCGTCTCCGATGAGCCTCTCGGTGTCGGTGAAGGCTACATAAGAGGGAGTGGTTCGGTTGCCTTGGTCGTTGGGGATGATCTCGACGCGGTCGTTTTGCCACACGCCCACGCAGCTGTAGGTCGTGCCGAGGTCTATGCCTATGGCTTTGCCTTCCTTTGTCGCCATTGATCAATCACAGAGCTGCTAATTTCACGAAAGGAAAATAAAATTTACAGGATTATTGGAAAGTTTTGTTGTGTTTGTAGAGTGGTTTTGTATGTGCAGAAATTGTTGTGAGTGAGGAGACAGAGAAGCGAAACCGCAATTTATAGTCACCATTAGAAATTAGAGTGAGTTCGAGAATTTACGAGGTTAGGAAGAAAGTAGAGAGCTGGCTAGAGAGTTCTCGAGTGTTTGATTATGTTCCAGAAACAAAACATTGAGTAAGAGAAGTCGAGAAATATTAACTTTAGGCGGTTAGTGGAGGTTGACACTATTTTCTTAATATAATTTTACTATTATTTAGTAAAGTTTGAGTGCATTTTATCAGTGTAAAATTTAAAAATTGTGCGCTAAAATTTTTAATTAAAATTTTCATAAAAATTATAATATAATAAAAATAAATATAATAGTTTAAAAGTATACTAGTTTTGAGAATGGAATTTATATTTAAATTTTACATAAAAAATTGTTAAATTTGTATACAAATCATATATTTTTCTTTTTAGTAGACATTAACTAAATACATTTCTATTAAAAATATATAAGATTGATTTACGAGATAAATAGCATTTTAAAAAACGATAGGTCATAAAAAAATTAACAAACTAACTACTGACATTTTTCAATAAAAAATTATATAACTAAAGAAAGATACATATTAAGATTACGTATAGATCTTTTCCCATTATATGCTATGTTTTCAATTTTCAATCACTGGTGTTGATGTTTGGGGTTAAAAATTGATGGTGGAACTGATGTAAGCATCTATGTTCCTACAGCATCTAGAATTGAAGAGTTTTGGAAGGAAGCGGAATTGAGCAGTCCACCTGGAGAGAATAAAGAGAGAAGAGGGGCGGTGCGTGGATGTCGACGACGGTTTTAAAACAAGCGTTGCAAGGAGGAGGATTGCAAAATGAAGGACAGTGACAAGAGTAGAACAAGGATTTACGTACGAGCTATATGTGAAAATTTTATCCTCTTATAACATCAACAAAATAATGTTGGTTAAAACACATTTACCATATAGTTACATTTTTTTTTTATTTACCTGTAGTTTAAAATATGTCAATTTAATTTTTATAATTATATATATATATATATTTTAAACAAATTGTTAAAGAATTACCGCTAGCATTGTTCGTTCGAACAATGACTTTCCACGGTGGAATTTTGTAGACGTGACTTTCCATAACACATGGGTTATGAAACTGGGTAGAGACATATTTGAATACAAGTCTCAAGTATTTCTAACTTTATTATCGGAAATATAGATTTCTTTTCAATAAAGAAGTTCTTAAAAAAACTTATAACATTGTATACAAATAGACTCTATATTCAAGTGTAACCCATGAATGAGTGATATTGATGTAGTTGTGGTTCTTGTATTTAGTTTGCGACGACAACTATTTTCGATGGTGGTGGATTACAATTGTGGAAGGTTGGGTTGACAAACAATAGGGTGAATAATATGTTGTCAAAGACAGGGGATTGAAGTTCAATGAACAATAATGTGTCATGATTAAACAAACAACATTAAAGTGGTTTCATTACAATGATCATATTGTATATAAAAAAGGTAATTATAAGAATAAATAAACATGTTTTAAACTATAGGCACCAAATTGAAAATATAAAGCTTTGGATACAATTCTTTAGCTAGCGTGTTGGACGTTATATATTTTATAAAATATTAGACGAAATCTACTTTTCAAAGCTTAGAATGCAGGTTTAATTAACATAATTTGTCATTTAAGATTATAAGATTTATGCCTAAAACCACATTGGATACATGTATTTTTTGCATGTCGACTCATTCAAAAATCATTATTTCTTAAGAAATATATTTATCATCAAAACCATCAGACTTTTGAGGAGCTAGACATCTTTTATGTAATTAGTTCTAATAATTTTCACATTTGTTCTTTTAACTTTGTCGTTGTCTTTAACGGTTATCATTGTAAGTGATTTTCATCATAATGGTCATCCAAATCCATAAAATAATTTAAAGTACAACTCAACTCTAAACAAGAAGCAAGAATGCCTATAAGAATATATATGAACCTCGTGATGGGTACCATAATGTTATATCGATAAAGTGAAATAAATGAAAAGAAAACAAATTAAGATAAAAAAAATGAATTAAAGTAGGGTGAAAAAGTGTAGATTTCACCTTATTTTATTGTTTATTTTACATCTTTTTTGTTCTTTTTCCACTCAAAAGAATAGACACTTAGAGATTGTCTAACGAAATTTTATGACTAGTTCATTCAAGTGTGTTAAAACTTTCTTTTTTAAATGCTAAAAGAATTTAGACTTAAGCTATTTGGTGGTTATTCAAATGGTAAGAGATAAGATATATTTGTGTTTGTAGCCTCTAGTTTGGTACTTATTTTTCAAGGCATACAGTAAGGGTTAACTTGGTCAATCACATGTTAATTAAAAGGTCCAACGTTGTTTGGTTGAGGTCTCAATTAAGTTAGTTTCATAACTTTTCCCAACAAATTGACCCAATACAAGCATAATTCGAAACTCAAACTTGACCATAAAACTAAATAAAAAACCATAAAGAGTACTCTTATGCATGATTAAATTATCATAAATAAGAGAAAATAAACATTAATATTAAAAAAAATCATTCAAATTTCACTAACAGGTTAGTTACAACCTACCCATCTTCTATTTATAATAAGTACATTTTTCTCACTTTAATGTGGTAGTTCATATAATTATATAGGCTTTACATTTTAGTCTTTATGCCTAAAACTAAGTCGCTTTAGTCATATATTTTTAATTCGTTTTGGTATACACATTCCCTTTTTAATTCAGTTTAGCCAATACAATACAATTTCGGACGATATAAGATTAAAACAAATTCAAAAGTGTTAGAAGATAAGAAAATAGATATTACCTTTCTCTAACTATCTAAGGATGAAATGATTGATTGCAGAGAGTTGTCATTGGTCCCTACAAATATGATAAAAGATATTTTTACCCTCTCTCTTTTCTTTCACCTTCTTCTTACTCCACCCAATCCATCACCATCGCACCAACGTTGTTGCACCACCTTTGTCCATATCTAAACTAGCGACCCCAATGTCCTTGCAACAAAATTCCAACAACCATGTGCGCTGCTCCCGACCACCATCCTATTGCAACATCACGAACCCCCTTGGTCCTACACCTCCATTCATGTTGATATGTGTTCTCATCGTCGCCATGATCAAACACCTCAGATATGCATCAATCTAGACTCATCAATCCAGATCTTCACCACCATCATCAGATCTATCCACAAGGTTCAAAGGAAGAAGAAGATGGAAACAAAAGCATAGTTTCGCTTTTGGGTAAAAAAAACAATAGCGAAATCACGATTTGTTATTTATTTTTCTTGCATCCCCTTTAGAAAGCAACGAAAAACACAATTTCATTGTACAATGTGCAACATAATCGTGTTTTCTTTGTTTTTTTTGCACCCTTCAGTAAACAACGAAAACACAATTCCATTGTACAATTGTACAACAAAATTGTGTGTTTCATTTTTTTTGCACCCCTCCGTAAAAATAACAAAAATATGATTTCGTTATTTATTCTTCTCGCATCCCTTTCAAAAAGCAACAAAAAATACAAATTTGTTATACAATGTGCAACACAATCATGTTTTCATTATTTTTTTGCACCATTTCAGAAAACAAGAAAGACCCAATTTCGTTGTACAACGAAATTGTGTTTCCACGAAAAGAGTAAAGAAATGGTGTCAACCCCTTAATAGAGACCAATAACAATGGGGTTGAGGACAATAACGACTCTCTTTTTCTTTTTTGGTGTACAATGATCTTATTAAAGCTTGAACTTATGACATTATGCATATTATCTCAAATTTTCCACCATTAGGCCAACCCTAGTGCTTTAGCAACTCCCTTCCGTGTTACATGATTTAAGGATGAAATTATTTTTGTTTGAAAGCATGAAATGATTTATTTTTTTATTTTTTTTAAAATCTAAACCTGTAATGATTCATAGAGTTACTTTTTTTTTTTTATTTGTTTGGAAATTATTATAAAAATACAAAATATGCCTGTTAAGCAAAAAGAGCAATCTTCTTCTCGTTTTACCTCTACCGTGGGCCGTGCCTGGCCGCCCGGCCCACACGCATTTAAGCCTGGATGCGTGCGTGTATATCCAGCTATATTTTCGACAAAAAACACTATATACTATATGATATATGGTATAAACCATATACTATTCAGTATACAAAGAGTTTTTCTTCAAAAAATAATAATTCAGTATACAAAGAGGCAAAGACAGGCAAAAATATATTTTTCTATTATATGATTTGGTGATTAGATTTCATCATAGTAGAACGAAATTATGTCATCAATATTCAATAATCCCAACTCCCAAGTACGATAATAAGGTAATAACAACCGACCACGGGCAAATGTCAATTTCCTGTTTCTGTTGGGGTGTCCGAAAAAATAATTAAAATACATTATTGGGCGAGATTTGAAATACGTATAGATACGGTAGGCTACGACATAACACAACTCGTCTAAGAAGGGTTTTTTGTCGCCCTTCCGTTGTTTCTCACTCACTCACGCACGCAGTTCTCTCTTTTCTTCTCACTCCGCAGAAGAGAGAGAAATATCCAATACCTAGCGTTAGTGTATTCTCTTCCAATCTCAATCCTTTTTCTCTCTATCTATCTATCCATCCCTTTTTCTTCTTCTTCTATTCCCTCCTCTTCTTCCGTTTGTTCTCTTTATCGTCGTTGTGGTTCAGCGTCGCCTGAATCCGTTACCATTTGTTTGTTGTTTGTATCGAATCGGACGGCGAAGATTGCATCGCGAGGTATTATGCAGCAGAGTGATCAAACGGTGTTGAGCTTGAGGCCCGGTGGTGGAAGAGGCAGCAGGCTCCTCGCTCCTCGATTCGACTCCTCCTCTTCGTCCTCTGCTTCCCCTGCTTTTGGCTCCTTTTCCGCTGATCTTCCTCTCCTGCGTCCCCACGCTGGAGCTCCCTCTCCCTTCTCTATCAAGGTATCAATCCCTTTTCCCTGGATCTGCCTTTTTACCTCTTTAATTCGCCCTTTTTTATGTTTGTTGTTTGATTTATGTCGATTGATGCTTGGATGGATTCTGTTTCATAAATATGCGTTTTTTTTTTCTTTCGTTATTTTGATTTGTGATAGCTTTTTATTATGTGTGTTTCTTAAATGTTTTCTTTTGTATATTCTCAACTTGATGAATATCACCGAGGCTCAATATGACGGTTTTTTTTTCCTTTTTAAAGTTTAAAATTTGAGGTGTGAGGTGTATTGTGCTGAAGTTTGGATTTGGAAATAATCCTTTTTTGGTCTTCATTGACACTCGGGGATTTTTTTTTTGTGTGTTTGTTTGTCCAATACGCAGATTTGAATGTTGTCTGGATTTGGTGGTGGTGTATTTTGGAATCTAAGCACTTAACTAATTTTTTTGGCACCATTTTGGGGTGCTAAAGCGTAAAGAGAAACCTTCATAAGAATCAACTAACCGAAACTAAAACAAATAAAGATGTATTTCTCGTTGTTACTTTTTTTTTTTCACTGTCTATAAGGTTCAAGTTAAGGCCATAAGACAAAGGGCAAACTGAATTCGAATGTCCTAATTCTTGGCTGGGCATTAAGTATGTGTACCTGCTGTAAATATGGACAAAAATCAATATGTGTGCTTTAGGTGGGATTGACTGAATTTCAAGTTACCCATAAAGGTCCCACATACATTGAACTTAATTTCACAATTCTGGTGAATGTGTCAACTTCTTTGTGGCACAGGATCTGATGTCGTTTTCTTAGTACATGTCTCTGCATTTTTCTTAAATGGGGCATTCATCCACATTTCACAGTGACTAGTATTGTTTGGCACTATGTATCCACCTCCTGGATACGGTGCTTGAGTGGTTGTGACAAGTCTTATGTTTTTTTTGTTCTGAAGGCAATGCTGCAAAGGCAACAAATCTGTTCAGTTGTTCTGTTTTTTTGGTTGTGTTGTAAATCCGTTGACATAACAATATAAATGAGTTTGTTGGATTGACTGGTTGCTTATAGAGCAGATTACATGTATAATGTTGTATTAACACTGTAGTTCATGAAGAACATGGCTGAAAAACAATTATTTATAACTATTTTAACTGTGATGTTTTTGTGTAGTACTTAGTTTCATTGAATTCTACCTTTCTTGTAGTGCTACTTATGATCTTATGCATCTACCTATGACCCATCTTGTACTTTTTTGAACTTATCTGCTTGAATGGTGATGGTTTAACTATATCAAGGAATTTGTATCTAAAAACTTATGGCTTTATAGGCTGGAGATACTCGGTTTGAGGGTCGTGAGCGTGTGCGATACACAAGGGAACAGCTTTTACAGCTTAAAGAGGTAATTTTTTTTTGTTATTGTTGTTTAAATGTTATTGTTAATTAATTATACTTATTCTGAAGGAGATTTTTTTAATTCCATTTTCTGCTTTACATGTGATTCTTTTCCTATTAATTTGGAAATTGTGACTAATCAACATTGCCTGTGTGTGTAGATTGCCTTGTGTTTGTATTGTTTTAATTTACTCACATTACTTGAATAGAAGGTGTCAAATTTTCTATTGAACTCTCTCGACAACCTACTTTATTCCCTATGCCTCTTGATAAATGTATTACATATTTTTTAAAATATCTTTTGTCTCTTCTCTCTAGGCAACTTCTTTTGAAAAACCATGTGTTCCAGTTTTTGCGATTAATACTTCCTTTGACATCTAAGCTGATATTTATGCTCATCATTTGTCTGACTGTTGAACCTTTTTATTCTTAGGGTGTTGAGATCCTCGATGATGTTTTAAAGATCAAACAAGATATTGAAGCTGAACTTTTTGGTGAAGATCAAAGTTGGGCCCGCCCAGAAAACAACGTGAGTGCGTTTTCTATCTTGTATTTATGCTGTTGTTAACTAAGACTGTATTCCTCCTCATCCTGTTGGTAAAGTGATCGATGAAGTTGAGTTTTTTTTTTTTGGCGGTGAACATACTAGTATCTTACAGGAATTCATCAGTGATCAGTTAATGGAAATAGTCTAATGTTTGTACAAGATGCTGCTATTTTTATTATTTTGATTAGTTCAATTAAATTGTATCAATTTTTATGAATTTATTTGTGATCATTATCAAAATAATAAGTTCAACTATTCAAATTTTGTGTATTGATGTGTATACTATATTCTGCAGCCCACACAGCAATTTCAAAATCGATATACTGAGCCAGATAATCGTGACTGGCGTGGTCGATCTGGCCAACTTTCTGGTAATGCAGATGAGAGGTCTTGGGATAATCCCAAGGAGAATAGGGAGTTTGGCAATACTAGTAATCGTCAAGACCAACTGAACTCTCAGTTTGCAAGGACACAAATCTCTTCTAACCAAGGGGTACTACTAATTGGCAGAAATGCATGATATCCATTTTGCAGTTAATGTTTTATATCTTTAAATTTGGTTCAGTGTCAGTGTAAAACTCTTTACATTATCATTAAAGTGATTAAACAAGAAAGTGATACACCATTATAATAACAAAGGATTTCCTTGAAGTAAAAGTTTTATGAGCTTTTAATAGTTGGAACTGAATGGTTCTCTCATAGTGTACAATGGATAAATGTTTTATCTTATTTTTAATTTTTATTTCTTCTATCTCTATTAATTCAGGGAGGACCTACTCCGACACTAGTCAAGGCTGAGGTGCCATGGTCAGCTAGAAGGGGAACTCTCTCTGACAAGGATCGCGTCTTAAAGACAGTTAAAGGGTAATATATATTTATTTTTGAGTACTTCTTTAGTTGTTAATAGTTTAATGGGGATATCCTCTTGACTTTTATCTCTTGTAGATTCCTGAATGGTCATGCATTCCTAGGTCTTAACAATCATTATGGTATTCGTCCCATTTGATTTAGGCAGGTCTTGTGAATTTCACCCTATAATAAAGAGTGCATTAAAAAAAGTATGTTGACAAGTAAATGCAATAAGTTGCAATGAAGAACATTTTGTGGGATCTACTATATTATATGTGAAAAATGGACTTGGCTCCTCTAAATTGATAAAGTATATAAGGTGAGAAAATAAGGTGTGTCTACTGTTGATTTGAATTAGATTTGAATTAAAGCACTTCAAAAACTTAACCCTCTTAAATCAAGAGTAGATACATCCTTAAAATTTCTCACTTTACATAGGAGTTAAATCTGTGAAAAATAACCATAATTCAATATTTGTGAGTTGTGACAAGATTGATGTATTTATTCTTTTTCCTGTATAAACTGAGATTGAATTATTTTTTCAACATTTTTGTATTTCCTTCATTCATGTAACTTTGTTAAGATTCTTCAAAATTACATGGCTCCTTATACTAATACACCAAGTATCGTTAACCATTTCAATGCAGAATACTAAATAAGTTGACTCCGGAGAAATTTGATCTCCTGAAGGGTCAGTTGATCGATTCTGGCATTACATCAGCCGACATATTGAAGGTTCATTTTATTTTATGTTAAAAATATTTTTCTGTTCACATCCTTGTTCTTAATTGACTTGGTTGGAAATGCAGGGAGTTATTTCGCTGATATTTGATAAGGCAGTGCTAGAACCAACATTTTGCCCCATGTATGCTCAGCTGTGTTCTGATCTTAATGAAAAGCTGCCTCCATTCCCATCTGATGAGCCTGGTGGGAAAGAAATCACTTTTAAGCGAGTACTTTTGAATATCTGCCAGGAGGCTTTTGAAGGTGCGGATAAACTGAGGGAAGAACTGAGACAGATGACTGCCCCTGACCAGGAGATGGAGCGACGGGACAAGGAAAGACTTGTCAAGATTCGAACCCTTGGAAATATCCGTTTAATTGGTGAGCTGTTGAAGCAAAAAATGGTTCCCGAAAAGATTGTTCATCACATTGTTCAGGTTCAATCAGGACTTGAGACTTGACTGTTATATAATTTCCTATTGGTTTGGAAGTATGCACTTATCTGCATGGTTGACTGATACTTGGAACAGGAGCTTTTAGGACCTCCAGACATCAAGGTCTGTCCAGCTGAGGAAAATGTTGAAGCCATATGTCAGTTTTTCATCACTATTGGTAAGCAGCTTGATGAAAGCCCAAAATCACGGCGTATAAATGATATGTACTTTATCCGGTTGAAAGAATTGAGCACCAATCCCCAACTTGCACCACGGCTGCGGTTTATGGTTCGTGATGTTCTAGATTTGCGTTCTAATAACTGGATTCCAAGACGTGAAGAGGTAAATTTACACAATTTATTTTGTAAATAAGCTATGCCTCAAATTTTAGAAGGTACTTTGATACTTATTTTTTAAAATCAAGTACTAATCTTTACTCATGTAGGTGAAAGCCAAAACCATCACTGAAATTCATTCAGAGGCAGAAAAAAATCTTGGATTGCGTCCAGGTGCCACTGCAAGTATGAGAAATCACCGTGTAGTTTCTGGCGCTCAAGGAAATACCAGTCCAGGAGGATTCCCAATTGCCCGACCTGGTACAGGTGGTTTGATGCCTGGGATGCCGGGGACCAAGAGGATGCCTGGGATGCCGGGGATTGATAATGACAACTGGGAGATGCCTAGGACAAGATCAATGCCGAGAGGAGACATGTCAGGCATGGCAACTGGAGGACATGGCCAGTCTCCTTTCCTTTCCAAGACATCCACTCTTAACTCTAGGTTACTACCTCAAGGTAGTGGTGGTATTATAAGTGGGAGAAGCAGTGCCCTGGTGCATGGAGCTGGTGCTCCTTCTGCTGCTCGTCCACCAAACCTTGGTTTTAGTGCTGAGCCCACACCTCAAATCCCTTCACCTGTTAAAGTTTTTTCTGCCATACCCTCTGAGAAGCCACAACCTCCAGCTGCAAAATTGAATATTGATGAACTTCAGCGTAAAACTGTTTCTCTTCTGGAAGAATATTTCAATGTCCGGCTTTTGGACGAGGCATTACAGTGTGTGGAGGAACTAAAAGCTCCAGCTTATTACCCTGAGTTTGTCAAGGAAGCTATTTCCCTTGCTCTAGATAAAAGTCCGCCATGCGTCGAACCTGTTGCCAATCTTTTTGAATATCTGTTCATTAAGAAGATTCTTTCAGCCAGAGACATAGGGACCGGGTGCATGTTATTTGCTTCTCTGCTGGATGATATCGGCATAGATTTACCTAAAGCACCAAATAGTTTTGGTGAGATAATAGGGAAACTAGTTTTGGCTGGGGGTTTGAATTTTAAGGTGGTGACAGAAATCCTTAAGAAGGTGGAGGATGACCGGTTCCAGAAAGCAATATTTTCTTCTGCGTTGCAGGTAATTACCTCTGCATCTGGGCAAGCTGTGTTGGATTCACAAGCATCTGATATTGAGGCCTGCCAGAGTCTGTTCAACTGAATCAGATGAGAGTTTGCATGAGAATACTGATCTCTGTAACTGAAAGAACATCTCTGCCTTGTTTCACAACTTTCAAATTCCCTATCCTTTACGCTCGCACTTTTTAGAGCATTTTGTATTACAGTATGTTATAAAAGTGGGAGCTTCCAGTATCAGGTATTTTCTCGAGTTGTATAATTTTTTTTTTTTTTGGTCTTGTATTGATGTCGTAGAGGTTGTTGATTGAGGGAAAAGTCAAACCATAAAGCTAAGGATTTTGTTTTTCAGTTGGCTAATCATGTGCCAAGAGAATGGCCTATCCACCCGGGGGTCCAAATGTTTTTGTACTTCATTAGTTTCATTTTTTCCCCTTTATTTTCTCGACAGAGTAATTGTTAAACTGGTCAGTTTATAAATATTTTTACATGTTTTTTTTTAAGGTTTAGATTTCTGTTTTGTGTGGGTGCATGTAATCAATTATTTCATTTCTCTAGATAGGAGGAACGTCTCATGTCCCAACAATATCAGAGGGGATTTTAAATTTAATGTTGAAGTGTCAAATCCCATTTTATCATAGATATTATTTGGTCGTTTGTAAATTTAATTTTGAAATTACCTTGTAAAATTAAATTTGGAATGAAGTGGTTTATTTTTTTTTCAAAGCTTGGTTCATGGTAAAATTTAGTATAGAACTTGTGATTTAATGCAAAAGTTATATTTTCTTTAATCTATTTAAGGTTGGGTTAAGTATAGAACTTGTGGTTTAATGCAAAAGTGATATTTTTTAAAGTATATTTAAAGGCGGTTTGTTTTAGATTTGTTGAAATTAAATTTGAAAGAATTAATATTAGAGATGCCAAATTTGATTGTTTTATATTTGTCAAAATTAAATTTAAAAGAATGATTTATTAAAAAAGATAAAATCTTTTATTCTCGTTTGAGAATAATATTTTAAAACTGAGTTAAAATGAATTGATTTTGATTGAATATTAAATTAGAATTATTTTTGAAATGTAAATATAAATTTGGAAATCTCACATTCAATCTATTCTTTTTTTTTAACTGAAATGTTATTTTTTTATCCATGAGATATGACACTTTTGCGACTTGTATGAGTTGCGAAGTATATAGAGATGTAGTGATATTTTCTTTCGTTTTGCAAATGACATTTACAATAGAAAACAATAAAAAAAATTTACTTCTCCAAAAATCAATTATATTAACTTTAAAATTTTAAAACTTATCAAACAATAAATGTAAAGTTTTTGCCTAATACCAAAACAAAATGTAATGTAGAAAAACAAATGTAAAGTTTTCATTCTGAATCAAGATTTTGTGATTTATTGTCGAATTTATTTTAATTTAATAAAAGATATTTCTATTGTTATTTAAAGGAACACTTATTTTTAAGACAAAACTCCAAAGGTAACATGTTCATAAATTAGGTGAACTCGTGATATTTGCATGTATCTTTTGAAAAAGTCAATCTCTTGAAGCACATGAAATAGTTCATAATGTGAATCAATTTTAGATGTAATTTCGAAAAACCAATAATGTAAAACTATATAATTATCAAAAAATTGAATACAATTAGATTAAAATCAGACTACACTATCTTTATAATCAAATAAAACAGTGAACATCCCTTTTGACAAGCCTTCTGGTTTGGAAAATTTGATGGATATTAAACTTTATTCAAGAAAAATATAGAAAAATATTTTTTTTTATGAGTATGAAAATAAGATAGAAAAAGAATAATATATGTATTATGTGATAGGTATAATATAATGTGTTAAAAAAAGAAAAAGTAATGTTATATTAATTAGTTCTTTGATGTCTTGTTACATTCACATAAGTAAAAATGATTTATTTAACGAAAAAATCTGTGTTAAATTTTTATTATGTGTAAAATTACTTTGAATCAATTATAAATACATATCGTGAGAGAGATTAATGGGGATTCGGCAGGAAAGGGGTATTTTTTTAATTACCATTTGGGAGTGGGTTTTAAATTATTTACACTCATTTAGAAGTCGTAATACAGATTACGACTTATATATTTTTTAGTTTTTTTAACTAAAATCGTAAAAAAATTTACGACTTTAGTATATATATATTTTTTACTTTAAAATCGATTTTTTTATCACTGTAACTTGTAAGTTTTTTTGAAACTTGTAAAACTAAACACGACTTTTAAAGTCGTGTAACTGTTCATGACTTTAAAGTCGTGCAATATTCACTTTTCTATTTTTTTACTTTTTTTTTTCATTTTTTAAGGTTTTATAATATTTTTAAATAATATTTTTTTAAATTATAAATAACTTTTTAATTAAAAAAATATAGAAAATATATTAAA
>PYAF01005082.1:723716-746999 GCA_007407185.1 Glycine tomentella | reverse complement strand
AAGAGTAATTGAAACTAATATCTTAATTAAATGAAGGATATTTTAGAGATAATAACATTAAATAATGTAAATTTAAAATTTTGTTATATTTGAGGAAAAAATGTATTTTTTTTCTGATATACAACAGAAAGGGAGTACTATATACTACAATGAACATGGTTTTTTTACCATTATCTGTGTTATGATTCATCCACTCGTTTTAATTTATCAATAATATTAAATGTGTAATAAATGAATATTTAATGATTAAAACATGAAATAATAAATATTTCAAATACTTTAGCATATGTATTAAATATTTTATATTTACTCATAATTAATGTTTTTTTTATTCGAGGTAATTTGTTTTTTATTATGGAGTCCTATTCAACATTAGAAAATCTTGTTCCTTTTCATTCTCTTTTCAAGTATTGAAGCATGGATAAGGTAAATTCTCAATACTTGATTATCACACGTGTCACCAAAAATCATACATCATCACACAAAAAATGACATCTCTAAACTTAGACCATCTGATGGAATGAAAACACCTTGTTCTCTCCATGCGCCTAGTCACACTCACATCTATTTAATCCCACACTCAAACTCAACACTACACACAAACATCAGACTCTTATTCTATAGGCACTTGTTTTTTTTTTCTTAGTGTTTTTTCCCTTTGTTTCACTTTTCAAATTTTGTCATGGAGTTCAAATACCGTGATGGTCAAATCCGAAGGACACCATCACCATTGCGACACCCTCTTTCTGCCAACACCTATGTCTCCAATCGCCCATTACGAGGTAACGCTTTTCTAATCTTTATGTCCCTTTCATCAATAGACCCCATTTGTTTTATCTGTTTAAAATACAAAAGTTTTGTCACCAATTCATTCTATTAACAATCCAATTTCCAGGGAGTGATTTTGCATCAGGTGGCTTTCCCAGCAATGTTTCAGCGTCTAGAGTTTTTCCAATGGCCATGCCGATCAATGTCAACGAAGTGTTCCAACGAGAGTTGGAGAAAGAGAAAATATGGCGAGAGCTAAAGAAGAAAGAAATCAGGAGAGAAATCATTGCTCGTGAGATGGAATTTGCACAACTACAAGAACTGGAAGACGAAGTGAGGAAGGAAATGGAATTGGAGAGAACATTCAGAAACCCCATGCAAAGATCAGAGGGGATCGCATTTCGAGAACCAATTTCAATGTCTATTAATCAAAGTCTGTTTAGTAACATTACTATGTCTGATGGGCTACAATTTCATTCACCTATGCAAATTAACAGGGATAATATCCAAATTGATAAAAAACATAATAACAAGGATAAAGTGATTATACTGGTTAGTGTATAGTCTTATGTTTAATTTATCCTTCATTTTTGTCTTCATTATTGTCTTCAATTTTGATTTTCTTTTCCTACTTCTTTTTTTGTGTTATATGGTCTGTGAAGAGGTATTTCTCTTTTCGTTCTTGACTAAAAAAATGCCACCTTATTTGAGAATGTCTCTGGAATATTTTTTTATTTATCTTGAAGCCTTTATCTGGCTAGTGAGCATAAATGATTTTGTTTATCCCATTGCAGAATAAGCCAGATGATCATTATGGAGAAAAGCGCAAAGCAGTGACACTTGCAATTGATGACAATGAAAGTCTACAGAAGAAAGCCAAGAAGGAGTGGAGTTGCGAGTTGTGTCAAATTTCTGCAACAAGTGAGAAAGGATTGAATGATCATATTCAAGGGAAAAAACATAAGGCTAAAAAAGAATCCACTAGAACTCAGAAAATAGGTAAGAGAAAGAAAACAACTTTATCATTGAAGAACAGTAAACATGGTTAGAAATGTACTAATGTCATTTATTACCATGAATTCAGGGCTGGATTCAAGACCAGAAGGCCAAACACTTCATCCTTGCTTAACACCCACAGACACATGCAAACTGGAATCTAAAGAAAAGGGCCCCGTTGTCCAAAAGAACAAAGATTTAGGTGGTTTGGACTACCAAAATGAAACAACTACTAGTAAACAAGCACAGGAAACAAGCACACTGCCAAAAGGGAATAAATTTAAATTTTGGTGTGAGTTTTGTCAAGTTCAAACTCAATCAGAAATTGTCATGCAAAGCCATAAGAATGGAAAAAAACACTTGACAAATATCAAGAAATTTAACCACAACAATGGTGGTGTTGCAAATTCTGAATGACAATACAACCCATGTTATATATGTTGTGTGGTGGGTAGATTCATAAATGTATCTTTTTCATTTATTAATGTACTATTTTTTATATATTTTAAGAGTTATGATTATTGAGCGTTATATAAGAAACTCATTTAACCTTGTGTGAAAAAAGCTTGACTGATTGCATCTTTATTTAAATGTACATCCCTCAAATTCAGGAGATAAATTTAAGAAGAAGAAAAAATATTATTTTGAGGATAAAAGCACTTCTAAATTCTCCCAAGAAACATAACTAAATGATTTGACTCCATTATTCTTTGCACATGCTCATTTATAAATTGTAAACATATTAGGATGTTTATTTTTCTATTGAACATCAATGTTATGCGAGTGATAAATTCATGTTAAATATCTATTTGAGGCTTGGAAATAAAAAATCAAACACACTTAATCATACGAAAAGAACATAAAGATTGAAGTCTAAAAATTATCTCTGTTTTATTTTACTTAAAAGATATTTTTAATTAAAAATAAAAAATATTTTTAAAGAAAAATTAAAGATTGGTTATTAATTTTCATTCTTTTAGCTCGAAAGATCCTTTTAATTAAAAATTGTCTGATATTTTTTTTAAAAAATGGTTTTATTTAAAACTAATTATTTGATTTCATGAAAAAGTATATTTATAAAATAAAAAATATTTGATAATTTTACATAAAATTTAGTAATAATAAAAATTGTTTATATAAAATTACTTTGATTAAAACTATTTTAATAATATGCAAATAATAAGAATTTCAAAAGTTACTTTGTAAATGAAATCGAAATTCGAAGTTTATAAACAAACTTTTTTTCTAGGAGATTGGTTATTTTTCATGTTACTGAGCAAATTTATAAATATAAAACCATTGAAAATATTAGAAAGCATTGATTTATTAAAAATAAAAGGGAAAAAAAGTAATAAGTCCTTAAAAAGAATGTTAAATCCACACAGCAAGACTCCGAGACCGTCACCAAAAAGCAGCCAATAAGATAGAAAAGATAACCTTTTCAAGCTCTTTTTATTTTATTTCTTTATTATAAACAAAGTCCTTTTCCTTTTACGGGTTTTTGTAAAACCTTTGATCCAACTTCTCCTTAAAAAGACGAAAAAAAAAAAACCAAACTTATATCTAACTGCAATATTTTTTCGAAACTTCATTTTCTTTTCTTCTCAATTAGTTAACATGAATAAGCGAACTACAAGCCGAAAAAAAATCTTTTCCTACATATTATATTTTCTTGCAAAGTTAAGCTTGTACATGAATCAAGATTAACATGTATGCACTGCTTTATAGGATGCAAAACATAGTCTATGTTGGATTTGATATTTTTCTTTTAAAAACAATCATAATCACTTGATTCAAAATTTAATCACCCTTAAGATTTTTCATTCCTTCTCAAAAATATAGTTTATAAAAATCAAACTAGTATAAATGATTTGATATTTGGACGTTAAAATCCAAACGTAAAAAATAAAATACACATTGGAAATTTGGAATGTAAAGATTTCCTGGCTTAAGCAGCCCAAGTGACCAACCATGTGCTTAGAACTGGCCACCTGGTCCAATTTCTTAGGCATCTTCTACAGAACAGACATTTAACAACTCCTTTGTCGTGGCGCCCAAACTCTCAATATGCTAACCTTAAATTCTGGTAAGGTAGATAGTATTTTTTTATCCATAGATTTCTTCTAAATGGCTGATGAGTTAGGTTGAGACATTATACAATAGAAAATGCAAACGGAGAATCTTATGTTTACATAGTTTAAATACTAAACAAAACAAATGTTGCCAAGTGAACTAATGAATATGGATAGACATCAAGGAACAAAATCAACCGACCCTAGTCCCAAGTCCCAAACCTTCAAAACCAGCCACAAAGAACAAGAAACTAAGGCCACCATCTCAAACACACAATGGAAATCCAATTTTGTACAACTTTTTACCATGTAAAAGATAAATCAATCAAGCAACTTGTGAGAAAGATATATGATGATTTAGGGGAATAGAAATTCTCCATTTCATCTAATATATATATATATATATATTGAACATATGATTCTATAAGGTATATTTTATCTTTACAAAGTAAAACATAAAACTAGAAATGAAAGTTAAACATCTGTTGCATATCAAGGCAGAATACACGTTCGGAAGGGTATAGATTCAGTCTACTGTACTTTATATAGATCAAACCCTCAAAGCCACCTGGTCTTGCCATGAAATCTTCCTCTTTCCTGCCCTATTTGATCCATCCCCAACACTTCTACAAGCAGCCGAGAGCTTGATGTCGCTGTGCTGCTCGTCAGTCGCAACTCTTTGTGTACATCTCTTTGGTTCTTCAATCCTCATGGGCTCGCTGTTTCCCTGCAATTCCTCCTCTTCTCTCTGCATGAGACCAAAATAGAAGGAAACTATGAGTCTACTTGAATAAAAAACATAAACAAGGATTCATGACACTAATGTATGTGTAACTCTAATTACCGAAATCTGGTTCAAGTCGAAAAATGGAGTTACACTCTTCTTTGTGGCTTCCTTGCCACTGTGAATCCTTTCTTTGTGATTCAAGTCAAACACTGGTGGAGCAGAACCGTTAAAGGAAGCATCTTTTTTACTAGAACTCCTAGCATTCAAGTTTAGATCAAACAAGTGGCCAGTTTTTTGCAATTGGGCTTCAGCCACATTGGAAATCCTTCCATTTGAGTTCAAATGAGATGTGGGGTGGGGTCGCAGAGTAGGCTCCTTCCTGTTGTAATTCTTTCCCTTCGAGATGATGGGAGCTTGCATTTTGAGCTTTTGTGGCTTTACAACTTGCTTTGGTTGAGGCTTTAGAATAGGGTGTTTTAGCAAGTAATTGTAACGTTGCCTCAAAAATCTGCAGTTTACAAGAGAGACAGTGGTGAGGATAACAATAAACTGCAAACTATGAAAAATGAACTACTACTTTGAGGCATGAAACACTACCTAACTTCATCTTCCAGCATCAACTTTTTCTGCTTCGTAGCCTGCAATTTCCTTCTCATGGCTTCTGTTTCCTGAGCATATTAGAAATACAAATTCCATGAGAACAATTTCTCCAAAAAAATGTTGGACAAAACCTTTGAAACAAGACTTGGCATGATGAACATAGACAGACAAACACTACCAAAATTATTTTGATGAAACTTAGGGAAAGTGAGCCGCCATGAAAAGAAGACTACTAATTATTTCATATTGAGCTCATGATTAGATAAAATCAAAAACTCAATGGAAAATACGATTTGAACAAAATATAAAAAGGTAACAAATCTAACTAGCACAAGGACCCATGAATGTCATGGGGAAAGTGAGCCGTCAGAAAAAAGAGAGACTAATTAACAATTAAACATTATTCAGTTGTTCATGATTGAATTAGTTCAAACAACCTACGGAAAATATGATACATAAACCAAAAAGAAAAAAAAAAAGTACAAAGCTAATTAGCATAAAGACCCAAGAGGCTAAAACTCAAAACTACACAGAGGAAAGGCTCCGAGAAGAGCTTTATTAAACATGTAAAAAAGACTAACAAAACAAGAGAACTCACATGGCAAGAGCACACTGCTATGTGACTGTAGTTTTATGTCCACAAATACTCGAGAATTTTGCAGGTAAGAATCGAAGATTGGGTTGGAGTATAAAAAAAATTGATTTGTTGGATATAAAGAAACGAAGAAATTAGACACACAACGAGATGTGAACAAATATCACAAAGATGAAAATAAAAACCCACCATCCCATCAGATCGGAACATAAACATAGGTATAATCCAAACAAAAGATCAAACAAGCATATCAATCAAAACATAAGATCCCTTCGTCGTTTCTTCCAAAAAACTCGTTAATTTTCACAAAGATCAACCATCACAAACCCAAACAAATTATCAAACAAACATATTATCAATCAAACCACAAGATCCCTTCCTCGCTTCCTCCAAAAATTATCCTTACTTTTCACAACAAAGAATCATCACAACCCCAAATGAACCAAAAGCCCCAAAGCCATCAAGGGAAGAAATCAGATCCAGAGAAACCCCAGAACAAAAAAAATGGATCATTGAGAAAAATAAAGAAGAGGGCAAGGGAAAGGGGGTTACCTTGTGCAGGTCTTCATAGTCCTGCAAGAGACTCTGGTGCCTCAGCCTGGCCCTCTGATCCTGATATACCTCATAAGGAGGCTCCAAGGAGACAACCCCTTTCATCTTCTTCATGATATCAAAGAGAAACAAGAGAACCCTAAAGGGAAGAACAAACGAAGACTAAAGGGAAAAGGGGAGAAAGAGAGAAAGAAGAAGGTGAGTGCTGTGGGGTGAGGTGTGAGGTGTGAAGTGTGAGGGAAGATGGAAAGAAACGTGAGAGAAAGACAGAAATAGGAAAAGAGAGGCCAAAGAAAGAGAGAAGAGGTGAAGGGGTAAGAAGGTTCTCGCTTTCCTGTTTTCTCTGTGAGAAGACTCTGACCGAGACAAAGAAATCCGAAAAGCCCACATAACTCGGTGAAAAATATTGTTCTTTTGAAAGACCAGTGATGAAGATGGGATTTTTTGGGGGCTTGCAGAAGGGCAATTCGGGCAACATAGTTTTGATGAGAGAGAGATGTAAGGTGGGTTTGGTTGGAGGACATTTGAACACATCTAACTTCTCTTTCTTTTTGTTTTCCCATTCTTTCTTTCTTTCTTTCTTTTTTGTTTTTCTTTCTTCTACATAAATTTTGGTCCAGCTGGGCCATTGATGAGAGAGAAAGAGGGTTGGATTGGGTGGGGTGGACTCTTTGGTTTTGATGGCATGATGGATGCGTGGAGTTTCCATGTTTCTTCTTTCATTGTGTGTGCCATTTGTTGTTGGTGTCTGTGTAGAGAGAGAAAGAGAGAGAGAATGGGTCAGAGAGAGAAAGAGGGGTAGTAGTAGTATTGAAGATAGATAGATACATAGATTAGGGGCTGGAAATAAAAAAGGCAAAAGGGTGGGATAGAATAGATAGATAAAATGAGTGAGATGATGCTGTTTCTCTGCTACGCTGTAGCAGTTGTTGCAACCTTATTTTTAGGCTTTGGCTTTGTATTTGAGTACTTTGGTTTTTGTTGCCCCTTCCTGATGGTGCCATGGTGGCGTTTACGAATCATACAGATGCCCCTTTCATTTCAATTATTATTATCATTTTCTATATGTGAAGGGTCAATTGGTGTGCATTTACCTGTGTACCCTTCTCATTTTGATGCTTCATTTTTTCTGCTTTTTCACCCGTGTATCCTGTCCTGGGTGGAGAAAAGAGAAAAACCAATATCAATATGGTTTGTTTTTTTCATGATGAAGCCGGTAAAGTAAAGAAGAAAAATCCTACACACCCCCCATTTGCCAATTGCGATATTATTATTTCACTCTCGCTAGCATCTATATGAGAGAAGGGTGGATTAGGTACTTTGTCTTCTACATACATATATACACCCAACTGAACCCCTATCTTTATATTTAATGTTTCCTCCATCTTCATGAATGGAATTAGAAAGATCCCACCAGCACCTACTTTCAGGACTTTTGAGTGACACCAACCTACCTAACCAAATAGCCACTATTCTTTTGATTGAAAGCTCCCTCACCATTACCCTTTGATTTCTTTCTTTTGCTCCATGCTTTGCTTGGTGTTATAGCCACAGATTTTCAGATCTTATTGGTTGTTTTCAACATACGCAAGCCTTACCCTTTTCTTTACGTAATTTTGCTTACGTATTTATGTAGTATACCTTAATTTGTATTTTTATATAAGATAAATTTAAGTAAAATACGTTCTAGCTAACATATTTTTCAAAAGTAAAGTTTTATTAACTAAAATTTATTAAAATTATAAAATTGCGTGAGTTTTACTTTTTATTCAACGAACTTAATAAAAAAAACTATATTAAAGAGTGTTATATACTAGTAATCTAGTTAAATGCAGGTATACGTACTTGGTTTATGGTTGTCTTGAATCTTGTAATGAGGTCAAACGTCATGGCGGTAGTATGGGTGGTACAAAAGGTGAACCCACGCACACCCACAATCGATAACCATGGTAAGAATTTTAAAACTAACACGGATTGCAGAGAAGTCTCCTAAAACAAAGATTCTGATAATGTGACCAGTGAACAGCAGTTAGGGTAAAATAAAGCTGCCGCGTGCCTGTTGATGTTGGAGTTTGGTTTTTTGCATTTCTTATCATTTTTTGTCGGTCACTAAATAGTCTACTCTTTCTCTCTCCTTCAGTGTGTGTACGTCTGAGACCCCATTCACCTTCACGTATATTTATCTGTTTGTCCTTCTCTTGCAATTTCTATCAAATAAATAACAACTAGATATAATGATAGTCGGTTTTGAGGAATTTATTTGAATAAAGAAATAATAATTTTTAATATATATAAATATGATATCACGGTTTGACATGATTGAGAGATAATTTTCTTCTTTAAGTATGTAATTATTTACGGATCCAAGAAATTAATAAAAGGGTGGACACTTAATAAATTCAAGTACATATATTTCATCCAAAAAACAATGGTCAAACTCCATAATATTATCTTGGTATAATTCGAATATAAAGTAAAAGAGCAAAATTTGAACCCAAAATCCTATGAAATACAACAAAAACCCAAAACCCCTAACCTAGAAGCCAGAACAAAACACACAATGGCCAAAACATACGAACTAATGTAAACCCAAAACCCTCTGGTTGGAATAATATAAATTGTTGGCCAAATAAAATACACTCACCTTATGGAATTCGAAGAGGAGACGAAACACGAGGGAATGAGCTCCAATCACTTGTAGGGTCCCTGTTCATAACATAATATGGAAGTGGACAACCAAAAATTCAAACCATGGAAGCGAAGTTCCTAACAAATCAACACAGAAGATTTCGAGCTAAAAGGGGACCTGTCTCTTCCGTCAATGGAGAACGCGCGAAACACGCTTTCGAGGACGTTGAAGTCTTGACGGAAGCCAGCCCGCCACGATGACACCAGTCGTCGGAGAAGCAGTTGCATGACTGCATGAGGGTGAGTGACTGAGATGGAGAACGAGAGAAGGAGATAGGTAAGGGAAACAAATTCACTATGTGTCGGAGGCTGGCCCATGATGACGCCAGTCGTCGGAGAAGCAGTTGCGGGATTACGTGAGCGTGAGTGACTAAGATGGAGAATGAGAAAAGGGGAGAGGTAAGGGAAACAGATGCACTGTGCCCCCCTTCTCACGTGACAGCTAGGGTTAACTTTTGTAAGAAATGTAAAGAAAATGATATTTTGAATTTTTACATCAAATTTTAAGGATGGACACTTGTCTCCCTTCTCATGTAGGTGATTCCACCTTTATATGTAATCATAAATTTGATCATGAATCTTACATATGAAAAGTTATTTATTGAAAAAGGACAATCCCTTACCATAAGTCTAAATACCTCAAAAATTTAGTCTCTAACTTTTAACCAAGAAAAACCTTAATCCTATTTTTTTTGTAAGTGTGAGCCAATGATTCACACCAAAAATATATGTACAAATATGTTAAAATAATGAAAGTTTTATCAATTAATGGTTATTATAAATTACTATAAATAATATTCCAGTTTAATTGTCGTGCATTGTTGCACTATGTTTGATAGGGGTGTAAGCATGAGAGGAAAAGAAAAGGGAAGGACACACAAATATAAAGAAAAACAAAAAAAAAAATCCTTTAATATGCAAGAAAAAAAATAGTGAAAGAAATCATCTCATTATATAAATTTTATTTGTTCTAATATGAGAAGCGCCCAAGCTACACTAATGTTTTGTTTGACTTATGAAAGGAAGATAAAAAATGTGAGAAAAAAATGAGATGATTTTAGTTGTTTGGAGCCTATTTTCAGGACTTTTGTCCTCGTGATTAGAGTCAATGTAACAATAAAGATTAAATACAAATATTTTTTCAAGGATCAAACTAAAAATCAAGAATTTTTTTATTAAAGATCAAATATAAAATTAAAAAAAATCCAAGAACTAAAAATATATTTAATTAAAAAGATATTATAATTTATTACAAAATACATAATTTTATGAGACGAACGTTATCTACACCATTTCTCCTTAGTCTTCCTTTCCATCTTCTCTATTTTGTTCCGATCAAACAAAGCATAACAGACTAGTAGTTGGAGAAAAATAAAAAAGAAAAAAAGAGAGTCAACTACCTTATAATGCGGCAATTTGACAGTGATAACTGGTGAGAAACACATGGACAGTCGATAATGAAACCCATTCGAAGGGATGACTTGTATGTTACTTTAAGATTGGTCAGATCTATGACTAATCATAAACAGAGGCACACACTTTGGGTCACCGAGTTTTGAGTTTTCAGCCTCACTGTCCAATACATAGAACCAAAATATCTCTCCATTATGTAATACTGTAGTACTTTTCACCCTCCAAAATCCATCATCTCCATAATCAAAACCCAAACTTTCAACTCTTTTCCCCTCCGCATGGAAGCCAAATCCAATGACAGCCACACTTTCTCTATCAATTGAATGGGAAATGGCGAAATGCTTTGCCCTCCATCAACTTCTCCCTGTAAGTCTCTCCATTCATTTTCCTTTGGGTTGCTTCTAAGGTCAACAAAGTTGATTTTTTTTCTCTCACTATATCATCTCTTATGGGATTGGATTGGGGGCTGGAGGGAGGTGTTGTTCACTTGTTTGTAGTATTAGTACCTACTACCTGGATCTGTTTTCTTCGTTTACCTTATTGCCTAAAATGTCCTTTCTCTTTGTTTGACTCTCTTAAAACTAAAATATCTTCTATGAATAGAATTATTATATGCGGTCTAGCTCAGTGGTAGAGCTCAAAACTTTTAACCTTGTGGTTGTCTACCTCAGTTGGTAGAGCCCAAGGCTTTTAACCTTGTGGTTTATGATATTATCACCATACACTCCCAACAAAAAAGCTTCTTGTTGTTTGTATGCATAATAATCTTTCATTTACCCTTTTTTCAATCTCTATTAAATTCAAAACTGAGGCAGAATGTTCGTATGCTGTGTAGGCTTGTCAATCTGATGTGCTGATCCTAATATTCATAACTTTTGTGTTTGTGGATTCATTTTAGGCATGAGTTCTTGGCAACATGCTAAATCTTTACGAGATAGCGAAGAAGGTGCAAATGGTTGTCCAAGATGAAGCAGTGAGTACAGAAAGAACTTGCTGAATATGGCAGTCTTTGCTAAACAACTATAGCTTTTGTTGTTTTTCTCTTTTTCAGTTATACGAGTTAATTCATAATGGTGTTATTTTTCTGTACAGTATTATGCAGAGTAGAGTTTGATGGTTACTCTGAGGGTGAGTTAATAAAAAAGTTTGGTGATTGCTCTCTCTCTCTCTCTCTCCCTCTCCCTGTATCTCATAGTCTCGGTTTTATAAAGAGACTTTTTTGTGCTTTTATGAGCAGATTGGGATGGTGGAACTTAATTCACCCTTTAATTTTCTTTATAAAAGATGTAAGACAGTCTTTATGTGCATCATCATCTTGTATATATATGCTCTACACTAGATGGGGTATGTCTTCTAACATCACAGCTTTCCCTTTTGTTTTCAACTGACTTGCCTAGTTCACGAAATTGAATATGTCAAAATTTGTAGGTATGATTATGAAAACATATGGATTTCATGTATTGAGAGTTGGGGAGGATAACTGATAATTTTTATTAATCAAAGTATGGTCTTGAATGCACACCAGAAATTGCAATTTGTTACTATTGAACATCTTTTGGTTGCAGAAACTCTCTTTTAATCATTGAGTCATACAAGGATGCACACAAGAAGGGTGTCCAGGTAAAAATCTCTATATTCAAGGGGAAGATTGGAAATTCATTTGTGTAAGTGGTTATTGATTTTGAAAAACAAGTCCCTGCTTAGGAATGCTGCCAGGGCTCAATGAGGGGTTGAAGTCATGACATTGACAGTGAGATGAACCTCAATTTTGCATACAAAACCCGTCAGAAAAGGCTTATTTGTCCTTTGATAGTGATTTTGATTTTGCAATCTTATTTATTCAAATTATGTACGGATAATTGGAAATGGTGGTGAACCTTCTTTTCCCTCTTTCTTTTGTCCTTGTCCTATTTTGTTTAGTGGGAAAAATCAATTTTATATGTTCTGCCATTTTTGTCAATGTTAATTCGGGGTAAGTATAGATACATTTTGAAAGAAAAAAAACCTTTAATGATGAAGTTTCTTCTTATTCTTTTTCCCCAGAAAGTTACTCTTTTAGTAAAGTCACTTTTATATTTTTGCTTTTGGAAAATTTATCCAATTGATTTATTTTTTTAATGCATTTTGAATTAAAAATGTATATTTTCTTATGTAAAGCACAAATTACCCCAGGAAGAACTCGGGCCACATTATCCTGTTGTTATCCTCTTTCTTTTTTCCTTGTTCAAAACAGCTCTTTGATTTGTCTTTTATTTTTTTATCAATGCAGTTTTTTTAGAAATGTGAGACTTAATATAAAAAAAATAGAGTTCAAATTATCCAATGAGATTCATGTTGATTTCATCAAATAATTAGTTGAAAAAAAAGAGGTTGTTACTAGAATTTCTCTATTTGAAAAATTGACACCCTAGCCGAAAGACATACTAATATTAATGAATGTTGCAATTTAATCAATGTTAACGTGTTACTACATGTCAATATTTTGGTAGTTCCTTTCCTGCCAAAAAAGACTTGAAAAGAATGTAAGCTCGCTTTGGCTGAAATAAAGGTACTTCATGGCCAGCTCCTCTTACTGTTGCAAAAGTTAGTCCATCATACACCTCTGTCCATCCACCAACCTAAAGTAACCACAAGATACAAAAACCTCAGTGTGAAATATTGGTACATGTAATATGTTATATATATGGCTTTCAAATTTAATAAATTAATACCTGTCCACCAGAGTACCATGGATACCAGCGAGTTCTGATGCTGAGGTTAAGGTGGTTGAGAGAAAACCTTGTGGCAGTAACTGGAACCACAGAATCTGTGTCCCCGCTACATTATAGCAAAATGCAAAATGGTATTGAGTTTATATCATACAGATATAGTATCAAGTATCCGCATAATCTCATACAAGAAAAAAAATTAAAAAATAAATTATTATGCTTCTTTTCCCTAGAAGCTAGGATTTTGAGTTATGGGTCCCTAAGTTGTTATATATGAAGATGCTATACAAATAGTGAAGAATAATTCTGAATTTCCCTATAACGTTTTATTTATTTGGGTGGGTAAATATTGCATGTGTTTTTATATTTTTAAGGCATTAAATGCATTTATTTTTTATTTAATTTTTTTATAAAGTAGTTGGAAGATGTATATGAGAATTAATATATTATTACTCATAAGTGATGAAAATCACTTAGCTAGTGTTGTGACTTGTGAGCCTATCCCACTTGTTTTTGTATTTAAATTTTTGAAAAGGGACTATCATTTCTCAATTGAACTATTTTTTCGTGTCCTAATCAGAATCTTAGAGACGCCATTCTAGTAATATGATGTCGCCCAAGCCCTAACAATTTAGTTAGAAAAGGGAGAGTTTTACAAAGCAAAGAGATTCCACTTTTGATAAACGGAGCTTCTGACGAAAAAGTAAAGAAATTTCAAGTAGGTGACGACATAGGTCAATGAGCCGTATGCTAGTATAGTGAGAGGCAACAATGACAAATAAGACGATCGAAGTTGATGAGCTAACAGGTAATTATTAGGACATAGAATTTTTTAAAACGAACGAGAAAAGAATGCTATAGCTGTTAGGTTATGCAATTGAGGAGTCTTTTCTAAAGTCTAAAAATTAAGATGTTAGTTTCTCACCATTAATATTTTGTCAAACCAACGTTTAGTAGAAAAAAAAAGCTAGAAAAGCTAACCAGTTGGCCTTGTTATATTTAGGATTAATGAAATGTTTGCCTGTTAAACACGTCAATTTTACCCAAGAAATAGTTAACAACGGGTGAGGTCCCGAGGGCTCGTGGATGATTATATGATAAGTACGACCTTCAAAACATGAGGTTTTAAATCAATAATAAATGTGTTTTGACTTTTTATTTTATATATTTAAGAGTCAAATAAAAAAAATACAACATGAAGTTTTCTACTAAATTTCAAAGAGTTTTTTTTTTCGATACCAGAATTTCAAAGAGTTTTGAAAGTGAAGAAGATACTTTAATAAAATATATATGATAAAGTTTAAAAATATTTTTTATTTTTAATAAACGATTATAATTAATTAAGTGTGTTTACTTGCAAAGAAACGATTTAAAACCATACCTGAAAACCCATATTTTTAATCCCGCTGCAATTAACTCTTTGTATATGGGCAACACTGAAATTTCAGAATCCTTCCAATTTTTCAGGAGCACATCACTGTCCAATAAACCAAAGGCATGTCTTAAAACTTGTCATTTCATAGAACTTAGAAGAATTGAATTTTGATTTTAAGTTGTAAATTAAAGCACAGTGTTTTCTTTTTGTTTTTTTTGCTAACACCAGTATAACATAATGAAAAAGCAAACCTGCAAGCAGTCCATTTGTAAGGAATGTTGGTAACATTTGCATGCATTGCTTTCTGCACTTCTGGAAGGTTATAGTATTTCTCTGCATAATTTTCAGTACACGGATCATACCCAGAAATCAGATGAAGATTCTTGAATCGCATGTGCCTAACGGTATTGTTTTGTGATGTTGTGCACGTAGGGGTATAGATGCTGTACTGGTCTATATTTCCAAATTCGTAGTTAACCGCATAACTATAAACATCATCACATTTTTCAGATGTTTCTTCTGCAGTGAAATTGCAGTATTTGAGGATAGATTTGTATGACTGATCAGATATCATAGAATGGCTCCACCAATATGTGACAGTTCCAATTCCATCATTGTAGCTATCAGTCACAGCATTTCCCACCTGTTGTAGTTTTCATATTGCAATCAAAATGCAAAATATTACTTCGACAAAACTGATGTAATTTTTAACCTTATTAGGTAGTATATGTGAGTTAAAAGAATTAACTTACAATGAACCCTTTGAGATTAATAATTTGAGGATTGTTTTTATTATAATCATGAATTTTCTTAGCCAATTGGGGGACGTAGTGCCCTATAAACATAAAATAATAACACAAAACGTCAGCTAAAATTTTACAAAAATTAATTAGAAGTCGTTAGTGTTGTTACTAGTGAAAGTACCTGCGTAGCTCTCTCCAGCAATGTAAAACTCCCTATATTTATATTGAGGAAATCTTGACATCCATCTAATTAGAAAAACCAGTGCATCCTGAGCTGTGTTACAAATTTGGAATTCTTATTCGAATTAGTGATATAGAACAAGGGAAGTTATGAAAATGGATATATGGTGACAAATGCTGACAATTAAATTAACTTCAACAATGCTTCAGATTCGTATATACCTGTCCTTTTGTCCCCTGAAGTTTTGATATCAGAGCTGGTATTTGTGTATGAGAAGCCAACACCAGCCGGCGATTCAAGAAAGAGAATACTTGCTTCTGAAAACCAATTTGAAAAAGAAAGAAAATTGTGATTTCATATATTGTCATTCTGAAAGGTGGATATAATGGTGAAAATTGAGAAAATCTTAATAAAACAGTTATAGTATTTATCATTGTGTTACATAAAAAATAAAGAGAAAACATAGTATTACCTTTGTTCCATGCATATTTGTTGAGATATAGAGAAGAGCCAGTTTTGTTTATACGGAACGGCCCAATTTCCTCTGATGCCCCGTATGCTACTGATGAGCATCCCGGCCCTGAACAAGGAAACACAAAAATTATCTTGTCACTGTGATTTTAAGGGTTTAGGCTGAAGTTTTTTTTTTTAAAAAAAAATAATTACATTGTCATGCTAATTATATCTAATGATCTCTTGCTCGAATTTTAAATATTTAATACAATTATATATTCTATCAGTATCTCATATATTAGATGATTTACATTAATTGATTCAGGCTATGGTTGACCTTTTCATTCTTAGATTAGAGAACTGGTATGGATATGCACATACAATGTGGGACACCTTACAAATCATATCTTCTATTCTAAGTAATTAGTATTGATATAGCACGTATAACTATCCACTAAGCCATAAAGTTTTCGGCCTTATATTTCAACCACTACAAACTTTTTGTTTTGTTCTGGTTAGTGGGTCTCTAAATGGGTGCGTTGATAAAGATACCAAACTTTCTGGTCCCAGAATTTGAACAGGACCACAGTGGCATGTTGCGGCATGACCAAGCCTTTGACTTTCCTTTGAATTTTTATTTTTGTCAGATATGCTTTTATTGATGATTATACTGATACTGCCTTTTAATTACTTTAAGGTTTTTGTTTTAAAACTTTAGATCGAATCTTTAAAATATTAATAAATTAAAAAGTACTTATACTTTTGTGCAATACTTTTGTGCATACTGACAAATATTTCATATATTACACGTATTAATTTGTAAATATAAGTAAAATGTAAAAAGGTAATTTTTAAAATATTTAAGTAAAAAGTTGTTAAAAATATAAATTAAATACATGTGCAAAGTATTTAAGTAAAAGTTACCCAAAAAAGAAATAATAATGAGAAAATAAGCATCTTTTAATTTGAAGGGACAAAATGGAAAGGTTAGTTCACTATGCGTTGCGTTGCTGTGAACGTTTCTGTTTGTTTTTCTCCCTAGAAAACAAAGAGGGAACAAAAAGAAGGTGTGGGTAAGAAGGGTTTTGTTTTTCTTCAGTTAAGCATGGAATAAAGAAGGGAATAAATGTCAGAAGTAGAAGGAATAATAAGGCATAAGAAAATACAGGCAGAGAAAGATCACGAGGGCACACATGGGGTCACCCGAGTTTTTTGTTTTTCTTTTCGCTCTTTTTTTTTTTTTTTCTTTTCTATTTTCTCCATCTGTGAAGAAAAACTTACGTTTTAACTGCTACTAGTTGTCAAGTTTTCTTCCTCAGAATCAGTGGTACAATACAATACAACTCACCGTGTGTAAGCAGGAAAGTGAGGAAACAGTAGTGCACATTAAGTCAAGTGCTCAGAGAGGTAGACGGGGCGCGTTAATTACATAGGCCATTGTAGATAGGGTTTGGTCATTTCAGGGAACGGTCAACACTACTCAACATGTGCAACAGTTTAAGGGCTTTCAGCTAGCTTAATGCTTCAGCAAGTACAAAGTCACGGAGACACAAACCATATATGATATATCAACATGCATATATACACCAAAATTTATTTTTCAAAATCCTTATTTATTACGAAATAATTTGATTTCAGTCAACTTAATTGTGGTATTAACGAATTTTAGGAAGTGACTGTTTTGCTCTTACTTTGCTTTCTTTTCGAATTAGCCATTATCAATGAGAATAACAAAATGTTCAATACCCTTTTCCTTTTTCCCTCGTTTAATTTGGTAGGAAGAGCTAGCTGTTCCTTATGCTGTTTTGGTTTTATGATTCCTAGCTAGTGCATGCAATACAATTCATCCTAGAGGATGCACGGAACCTTTTCCTAACTTCTAAGCACTTAAAAATTAACAACAATAACTGTATATGGATAATGGATTTGTCTACATAGTTTCTTTCTGCCTTAATATACTGTTCCGTAGCTGTTGTTCGTGTTGTTTTAATTTCAATAAAAATTGAAGTTTTACCTCAGTAATTTGTATAATAAAACTGCATTATAAAACCATGTTCTTATTAGAAAAACACCGTACCTAAGGAACTGTATTAAGTTTTTTCCAATATATGTTGATCAATCTGTAGTAGGCGAAAAGAAATATATGATTCACCCAACACTAATGGGAGAAAAAAAAAGTCATGAAACTCACAAAGATAATGGAATGAAGCTAGTATAGAAGGTAGAAGATGATGAGTTAAAGCTCTCTCTAGCTCTCAATATATATGTAGACATGAAATTATATTATATAGAAAGTAATACGAGTCAGAAGAGTTTAATTTTTGAAAGATTTTCTATTGAAAAAATATATAATTTTTTTCAATTGAGAAATTCTTAAAAGAATTTATTTTAACTTTGTATTCAAAGACATATAGACTAACCGCCATTGAGCCAGAGAACAAGAGGTTGATTCTGCGGGGAAGTGGCGGATTCAGTGAGCCAGTAGAAGAGTGCTCGGCCATGTTGCTCGTTCACAGTGACATAACCGGAGAACTGAGAGAATGCCACACGTGGCTGCCCCGGGAGCGCCAAGATTCGATCTTGCTCTTGCTCTTTTGGCACAGCAACAGCAAGATTAATGGATGAAAATGCAATGATTAACAAGCACAGGAAGAAGATACCTGCCTTGCTTTGGAATGTCATCATTAATTGCACTCTTGATTAATTTCTAGCTATTAAAGGGCTCAAGGGCCAGTAGAGTATATAATATGTTATCCCTCCCTCTAAGTACTAAAAGTCTAAAATTGTGTTGTTGTTAATTTGTACGAGATCTATAGAGAGAGAGAGAGAGAGAGAGAGAGAGAGAGAGAGAGATAAAAGATATGAGAGGGTAGTAGCTATAGCTGGAATTATATGCAAAGACAGCTTATATATATACAATATATGATCATGGAGCTGTTGAGGATGTTGATGCCTCAATTATGAGGTACCCATAGGGTGGACTCGGCTATGTTATTGCATTACTACGTACAGACAACTTGCATGCCAAGTTGGATATGAAGAGAGAGAGAGAGAGAGAGAGAGAGAGAGAGAGAGAGAGAGAGATGGTTCTACAAGGCGTATATGACTGTAACTTTGATGATCAGATACCTCATGCCCGATGAGAACAAAGAAAGCAAACATCCACATTATGCATTGCTTTCTCCGTCCCTCCCTCTTTATTTCAATCTCAAATCATGTCTGACCAGTCACTCACACAATTTCTATTCAAGTTAATGGCCATCAATATCATGATACATATGTTTTAGTTATATTATTAGTACTTCATCTTTTTAGGTTGCGCTAGCTGCTGAGAATTTTTAGACAGTCTTTTTTAAGTTAAAAATTGTCAAACATATATACGCATTTTATTAAAAATAAATTAAACGAAATGCAAAACAGATTAGGATGTGTTTTGGTTTAACCTCAGATTGAATGATCACACATTTTTATGCAGATTTTGTGAGAATTAGGACTAGGAGTAAGAATATTTTATTTAACGGCTGTTTGGACCTTTCAACTTTAAAAGAAACACAAACTTTAATAGTGTGAAACAAGACAAAGCACGTCCTTAAATTGTTGATGAAAATTGCTATAAATCCGTCCGGCACTCTCTGTTGGCACATATAATAATGTGGTTTAATTTGTTGAGAGATTTTTTTTTCCGTTCTTTTTCCTTTTGGGGCTATTAATTTGGAAGCATGCATCCATGTGCAATTTAGCCGGCTACGCCTGGCCTTGTATTTGACTCAAATATTAAAAACAACACTAAAAGCTAGAGTCAGCACACTAGTTGATCCTTAATATTAGCATTATTCGGTCAAACTAAATGGAAGTTGCTTCATTCATAGGCACATATTAATTAATTAAGTTTCATTTTGACTTAGTTTCAATCAAATAAATTAAAAACTTGATTGGAAGATTACGTAACATGAGGTAGCTTAGCAATGTCGGTATGTTCAGCTTCAACCTTGCTCTAGCCAGCTATATATCTAATGCATATATTATTGTCTTGAATCAATTAATTTAAATTTAATATTACTATATGGAAAAAAAAATGTACCCTGAGATGATTTTCATCTCTTTTAATTTTGATGAGTATTTTATAATATATGTGTATGAGCCTGTTTAGATATAATGTTAGAAGTGTTTTTGAGAGTTTTTCTACTGAAAAAAATACTATATTTTCATTAGAGAATCTCTCAAAAATACTTCTACCTTATATTCAAATATGTCCTATATTAAAAACAATGAATAGTAAGAAATAATGAAATATATATACTAGTAGTATATTCTAGTAGTTTTATTCATCCCTAGCTAGCTCGCTTGTGGTCATAAATTAGAAGGAAAAAGAGGCACAGCGAGACGTGGGGTTGCAATATTAATATCCTGTGACCTTTAATGGACGTAGCCTTTGATTCCTTGACATATATATAAGACAGGGGTTGCAGCCGCCCCATCCCATTTCCAACCATTAATTTGAGGGCTCACAACAAGTAAACGCTAGTTCTTGTAAGAATCATAAATGGTGCAAGGTCGAAGACACAATTATTTTCTTACAGAAAATTCCGAATTCCATCGTGCATGCAAAATGAGGCAAATATATTTTACAATTCACTTCTCATGAAAATTATGCATGCATAGAAAGGTTATTAATAGTGATCTATAGTTACGTGTAGATTAATTGACTGACACAAATTGTTTCAGTTGAGTTAATTTTTTTTATTGATAAATATTAATGATTATTTTGTTAATTTTTTATTAATTAGTAGAATGAATTAAACTCACAATTTTTTTTTCTTTCTTTTTTTGTTATGATCCTTCGATTGTCTTCTTTATTATAATCACTCAGTTGAGCTAATTGTCGAATGTTACCAATGAAAAATAATTTAAGTTTAAAAGATGTGTTAGTCGACTAAGAGGGACTCTCTTATAGATGAGTTTGTTTCTTGCTTTAATCATATAAAGCCTCTTAGGTTAGAAGAACAATTATTTTGTCTCTAGCCATGTGACTCGATCTTACGTGAAGGTTTGTAACAACTTGGTATCCGGAGAGCCAATATTGGCTTGTGCGAATTTAATAACGAAACTGAATTTCTTCATAAGCATGTGACTGTTAGGCGGCTAACAGCTTAGTCAGAGTGTGTGATTGTGTAAAATATTTGAAGGAAGATTTGGGGAAACATGTAGTGGTATTGTGGTAACAAAGGAGACAATAAAAGTTTAAGTGTTTAATTATGTTAAATATTTGAATGGAAAATTTGGTTGTTTGTATATAAAGGTTTATTCGGTTTGAATAAAAGTATATATGTGGTCTATAAAAAAAATATAAATTTTTGTAGGGCATGACATATGCATTAATTTATCATTAATGCAACTATTTAGAAATATAAATTAAAAGTAATGAAAATTACTCTAATAATATCTAATATTATAATAATTTTATAAATATCATTTTTTTAGGCTAATTAAAAATAAATAAAATTAAACAAATAATTCTTTTTATTAAATGATTAATTAAAAAGTTCATTTATATGGAAGCATATATAACATACGCTACAAAGTACTAAAGAAGTACCCGTGTAAATACTTATTTAAAAAGGATAATGTACTAATGTGTACAAACAATATCTTACTTTTAAAAAAAAAATTATATATATATATAAGTGAAGATTAATAAATCAACAATATATTATCATTTAAACGTGACTTTTCTTAAATTGATTTTTGTATGAGAAATATATATTTAATCCTTATTAGATAATTTTTTTAAACTTTTTCTTACATAAGAAAAACAAGAACCACAGCCTAGGGAAAGGCAGCAAAATAAAATCTTGGTCGACCTTGTGCTGGATATATGTGTAGTAAATTTTTTATTTAATTAAATAATTTTTTAACAGGTATTTTTTTTAATGTATATATGTGTTCATAATTCGTGGAGCTGCCATAGTTATAAAATTATGTATTAATGATTTATTAATCATGGATTCGAATTCAAAAATAATCTCTTTACATATATAAAGTTAAAATTGTGTACAATATCTCTCTTATTTTGTATATTGAAAAGCCAATAAACAATTAAATAACTAATTTTTCATATGTTGATAATTCGGGACATACATTAAAAATATTTAGAATTATTATTAAATGCATGCGATTGATCAACTATAGAAGAAACAGTTTTCTATAATGATATCTTTTTTTTTTTTTACGGTCTATAATGATATCCTATTTGGCTACATGTGGTCTTAAAAAAAATTGAGATCTGCTTTTTTTGGTGGAAAAAAAAACTTAGATCAATAGTGGTGATTAATTAGTTCCAATATTAGCGTACTACTTTAATATATGGATAAAAAAATATATAGCTGGCATTAACGTACACATACCCCAAGCACTTCCCTTAATTAGGTTTACCAATCAAACTTATTGATATGATCCTTCACTTCTACATGCATGGATGGATCTACGAGTTAGATTATGATGTTGAGAAGTCCGGCAGAATTCAAAATAAAAGGGAATTGGAGAGAAAACGACAATAAAGGTGTGTATTTATTTTATTTTATTTTATTACCATACTTCTTAATTATAACATTTCATCTCATGTTCTATCAAAAAATGAAATCCAAATCACCAATGATTTCATATGAATTAAAAATGAAAAAAAAAAACTTTACAGACCAAAAATAAAATAAAAAATTGACAAAAACTAAAAATAAATAAAAATTATCTTATAGGAACGAAAAATGAAAAAAAAAACTTACGAAGACAAAAAAAATGAAAAAAAAATACATGGAATAAAAAAGCAGAATTTTGAATCGAATAAGTAGATGATAGATATGATTAAGGGACTAAAGTTGAGTTTTAAGAATTGCATATTCACCTTCATGCTTAATGAGTCAAGGTAAGGGGTTGGAAAGGTTAGGTGATAAGAGATAGAAGAATGATGTCTTTGACACGGGTAGGTAAAAGAATATATAGTAGACCAAAATGTTTGTGCCATGATAAAGGTCAACCACTTTGAAGGGAAAACTATTAATATGCACATATGACACACTGTTGTTAAGGAGTCAATAAAAAGTCTATTCGAAAACTAGATAAATTATGCAAAACATGTACAACTTTATGAATATATATTCTTTGCTATACATAAATTTTTTTAATTAATAAATTTTATTATATATTAATTTTAACCTATAATTATATATAATATTTAAGATTTAAATATTTTTTTGTGTTAAGTATGTAATTTTTTCTTTTAATCCATGTATTTTTTTCATTTTTTTTGTATGTTTTTATAGTTTTTATTATGAAATTAGTGTTGATGTGACATTATTGATGGCGTGACATTTTTTAACATGAAATTATTATGATATAATCTTTTGTTAATGTGACAC
>PYAF01005082.1:696052-713710 GCA_007407185.1 Glycine tomentella | reverse complement strand
CAGTAACAGTAATTACTAATTGCACCCAGCAATTACTAACTTCACCTGCTACAGTAACCGTTACAGTTACTGCTACAGTAACAGTAATTACTAATTGCACTCCGCCTCTCAACAAAGACCAAACCGTCCTTTCGTAAATCCATTTATTTTACACAAATATCACCCAAAATACCTTACTTAAAATTTTGTGATATTACACTTATAGTTTCTAATAACTTTAATTAATAAAAAAATGTATTAAAATAATAAGTTAAAAATATACTGATCAACAATCCTCATCATGAAATGATAGATATGTAATAAATAAATAATTTTTTTAATTCACTTCATTAGAACAACTGACTATATATAAGCTCAATCGGTTTGTTTTAGTAGTGAAAATGCTTGTAAAAAAAAAGTTAAATTGTAATTTTGGTTGCTATTTTTCTGTCAATTAATTAACTATTTAAAGCCAAATGCTAATTTTGACATGACATATTAGTGTTGACTTAGACTTAAGTAAACGGTTGAAATTATATGAAAAAAATTACATAAATTAAAAAAAAAATATCTTGAATTGATTAACCTTTAATTATAGACAAGACAATAAACCATCAACACACTTATTTTGTTTAGTTAACTTCATTAATATTATTTTTTTATGTATCATTAGTGTTGGTTTATTAATTTTTTTCAAATTATCAAAATTTTTGAATTTAAAATATTTAATATAGAAATATTTTTAATTTTATTTTACATCATTTTATATGTTTCTATTTTGAATAGTTAATTTTTTTATTATACCAATTTTTAATTAAATTTTATAAATTAATATATAAATTATTTACATGATTTTATTAAATTTATTTTAATATACATATTATTTTTTATTCTAATTATTTACATAAAATTATTCATAGACAAGACAATAAAATACTTATTTTGTTTAGTTAATTATATTAACACTATTGTCCATGTATCATTAATAGTTAAGAGTTATTATCTTTTTAAAAATTATAAAAATTTATGAATTAAAAAATATTTAATATATAAATAGTTTTAATTTTACATAAATTATTAGAATAAAAATAATATGTATATTAAAATCTATTTTAAAAAAATTATATAAATAATTTACATAATAATTAATGAAATTTAATTAAAAGTTGGTAAAATAAAAATAAAAATATGTAAACTATTCAAAATAAAAACATATAAAATAAAATTAAAAATATTTACAAATACTTATAAATTTTAATAATTCGAAAAAAATTTAATAACCGTTGATTATTGATATATAAAAAATAATGTTACTGTAATTAATTAAATAAATCGAGCGAATCAATAATTTATATTATTTGTCTATGAATAAAGTATTATAAATTTAATTTTTATTAAGGTATTTTTATTTTTTAAGTTGGGCAATGTTGGAAATGTTGCAATTGGCCAAGGCCAAAGGATTACCCGGGAATGCAAGATTTTGACGTTTTGTGGCTGCAAAAAGACAAACAAATTGAATGTAGATATATCATACATGATAATATGAATATCTACTTGAAAAAAAAAATCACAATATTAGGAGAGGGATATTTCCATGCATCCATTGTTAGATCCGCTATAATTCGTGTGAAACTGAAGTTTATCACTAAGCCATAGGGTTGGCAAAATGGGCTTGACCCGTCGGGCCAGCCCGCATAGTCCGCAAAAGAACACGGACTGGATTGATAATATCAGTCCGTAAATCAAAAACGGGGCGAGCCAGCCCGACCCGCAAAATTACATGCCAAACGTGGAGTAGGGCGAGTCAGTCCGCTGGGCCAATACTATTTAAAATATTAAAATTAAATAGATATATTTAACATATTTTGAAATAGATATATTTTTTTAATTTGTACTATTTTACATTCTCATAGTTAACTTTTAAGTTTTAATATTAAAATATTTATGATAATGATAGTTTCAAATAGTCTTTCATTACTAACATATTACACTTTGGACAGTTTACATCCATAAATTCCAATTACAAATGGTGTAATTTTGGAATGATTACATATATCATTTATTTAACATTAATTTTAAATTATTTACTTTTGTTTAACTTTGTGTTTTTTTAATTATCATATTTGTATTTTTTAATAATTTTTTTGTATTTATTTTTAAAATTAACTTTTTAATTTTTTTTAATTTTTTAGGCAGGCTGGCCCGCTAGCCCGCTGGCCCGCATTAAAGCAGATGAACTAACATTTTCAGCCCACTTTCCAAAAGCAGGTCGGGCCAGCCCGTCCCGTTTTTTGCAGACCGGCCCGTTTGCCATCCCTACTAAGCCAAAAATAAAAGCATATCTTTAAGGAAATATCCCTCTCCTAATATTCACTATTCTAGTGTTGTAGTTACTTTTTTTTTTTTAAAATAAAATATTTTTTATTTAAAATATATAAAGACACATCAAATTAAGAATGACAAAATGAATTAATAGTGATCCTCAAAAAATACATTATCCTATCTCATATAAGAAAAATGGATTATAAATTTGAATTAACGGGGGATTGATTTGATAAACTTGATAATTCATCAAAGACAAAATTAAGAAAGAAATAAAATAATAAATGTATTTTAATTAATTTTATTTTTTTTATAGATATTAAATAATAAATACTTATTAAAAAATTAAATGTATTATATTAAATTTTATATAATAATTTATTTACACAACAAATAAACTAAAAAATATATATATGTATCAAAAATCAAAATAAATTTTATTTTTTTAAAAAAACGGATTGACAAATTAGTCTTTCTTTTTGACATGTCAAAAAATAAGGCGATTAATTCGTTGGGTTATAGTGTTTCTCTTTCCCTAGTTCTATATAATTTTTTTAAATTATAATAGGAAATTTCCTTGTGACAGTTATTAAGCCGCGACAGAAAAGGTGAAAACCTACCGAAGATTTTCGAGAAAAACTTGACACCAAGAAAAAGAAAAGAAAAAGTGTCAATGTAGAATTTATTTTCAGCTACTTTTTTGGTTGTCTGATATCAGATAATTCATAATAGTCACAAAATTACAAGCCCATTAGGGTTTTATATTTCTTTCTTCTTTTTCTAAAAATATTTTATCAAACTAGGTACGAAAAAAAGCCAAGAATCTAACTCTATTCTGACTGGCACCGCGACGCGCACTGAGTCTAATTATTTTGTTCTATAATCAAATAAAAAGGACTAGAATATATTTTTATTCTTCATCTTATTTTTCTTCAATGGAATTATCTAAATGAAAAAATAAGTATGCTTACGGTATATAGTGTACTGTTTTATACGGTTATCTTATGGTAAATTATTATGTATAATAAGTCTACTAATTATTTTAAAATTATATTTTTTAATTAACAATATATTGTTATTAAATTCTATTTAACTATAAAAGTTTTATTTTAATTTTTTAAAATACATTGTTTGGCCTAGTTAACATACTTGGGTCATTTTACTATATCAACTTGATAAATTTGACAACACGTAACTGAGAGATATTAAATTCCACTGGCATTTCTCACATGCTAAAATTAACTTTGTTGCTGTAAAAAAGCTGAGAGGTACACCATATAATTTAATATATAGTACATTTTAAGGATCAAAATTTTATACTTAAAAACAAAACTGAAAAAAAAAATAGGAAAAATATCTTTTTAGTCAATAAAAAGACCGTAATATTAATGTGCATAATTTAGTGAATATTGTTATTGTCTTTTTTTTTTTTTTTTTTTTTACAGCAATATTGTTATTGTCTTATTTATCCCCTGTAATAGCGGTTATTTTTATTTTGCTTTAATGTCTGGCTGCGCTGCTTCCTCTTTCCTTTTCTCTGCTCTTGTGATGACAGCAACTTAATCTCTGAGATTCCGCCATAAATGCTTTCTTCGCCTTCTCGCTCCGTACTTCGTCTTCTCGTTCCGTTCGGCATAGCTAATTTCTCTCCGACGAGGTTCGTTCCCTCCTTTTTTATCTCACTTTCCTTGCTTAGTCTTTAATGGAATGGATCAGCGTTTCGCTTTCTAATAATCTATTTGCTTCAAATTGCTGCATGTTTATGGAATTTTAATTTGGATATTGGTCGGAGAGAGTTGTTGAGGTTTTACTTGCTCCTTTGTTGGACTTGGACTTCAGCGACAGTTAACCCTACCGCGAATTTTGGTTAGACGGAGAAATTTTAGGGATCTTAATATATATTTTTTTTGTTGGTAAGATATGGAAAGAGAATTTTCGTTAACTTTTCCTGGTTTTGTTTTTGGATAATTTTTACTCCAACTTCCTGTTATGAGCATTGACGACAATTCCTCACCGGCGGCTAAATTTCCGGTCGCCGGTCACCATCTGCTATCGGTTCTTAACTGAGGTTTTCTCTTGATTTATGATATTATTTTGTGGTATTCTTGAAGTTGATTTTGCAGAGAGACAGAGAATAACTCTGCATCTGTTGAACTTGAATGGCTGAGGACCTTTTTTCTTTAATAATTGTTTTATAACATTTTTTTTTCATGTGCTGGGCGTCTTTGATAATTAAGGGATAGCAAAGTTTACTCCATTAACATTTAGTTCATGACAATTTCTCCTAAGAATTCATCTACCTTAACTTTGATTTTGTACTGTTACAATTTTATGTATATCTACGTGTGTGATAAGGCTTAGTTGAGTGGTTGATTACCATTAGCTGGTAATATAATGGTTAAGGATGAACTATCTTTTTTTAAATTTCTTGAAATTGTTGTTTCAGAGTATTAATTTGACATTGATCTGCTTTATGAATCAAGAAATTAGAGGTGGGTGAAGTGAGGCAGAAAGTTGGCAATGACTATTTCTCCATGGATGGAATAGGTAGAAAATAGTACTTCCAGGGACTTTTAATGCTAGCTTAAGAGTATGGGCCTTTGATTTTAATATGTGGAGATACTTTATGAGAACTATAGAGTAAACAGCAGTTTGCTTTAGAGGATGAAAAGCTTCACAAATCATGCTGGAAGGAAGATGATATGATACAACAAGCAAGTGTAAACTTTAGGTTCATTTGGCTGGTGCAATCGATCTTCATTATAAAGTGTAGATATACAATTGTGGTTTAACACCCGAAGAAGATAAACATAAGCTTCAGTTTTAAATCTGTGCAATGGCATTTCTTGGAACATATATTTTCCAGATTTGAATCAGAAACCTCTACCCTGAGGCTTGTAATGAACAATTGGAATATTATTAACGTTATTGTTCATTGTTTTGAATTTGGTTTTTGTTTCTCTGCTGGTTGTTCGTATTTGATCAACTGTTGAAAGATGTTTGACTGTGGTCCCAAGTCAGAATACATGGGTGGCCAGCGGGAAAATTTTTTGAGGTATACAATATATTTTCATTGTAAAGCTATGGTAGAGATATATAGGAGAAGATAGTGATGCTAATAATATTTATTTGCATGTTCTTAGCTTGTGTAAGTTATTGCAATTTCTAAATTCCAACTTTAGAATAAATTTAGGTTATTGCAATTTGCAAAGATAAATTATGTTAACATGAAATAATCTTTTTGCATCAGTATATTTAATTGCTTTTTTGGCCATAAAGCATGCAAGGATATATAACCACTTGACCATCTGCTATGTCACTCATTCAGTTAGTTGAGTTGTAAGCTTTAACGGTATAAGAAGTAGAAAATTTGCTATTTTGGAATTTACCCAGATGGCTGTCCAGTTGAACCTGAGAAACTAGTTTCTGACCAGCAATGTTGTAATTTTAAAATGCTTTACATAAATCTTGTTGATGTGGCTTTCTTAAATTGAATTAATGTTTATCGTATTTAACTCATTGATCGTAAGTCTGATGATATTTGATAAAGCATTCTCTTATTTATTGATTTCCTCTTTGCCTTTCTCTGATCTAGATTCTAGAATTGATCTTGGCATTCCTGTTTATGAATATGCAAATACTTAGCTGCAATTTCAGACAGAAGTGATCTGTTTCTGTGCATTCTGTTAATTTTTAGGTTGGAGGCCTTGGATTCTACACTATCTTCATCTTCTGATGCCGGAGTTATAAAATCTGGATTTAGTATTGATAAATTAAGCCATGGTCATGGAAGCAGCACAACTTCTAGGTCTTTCAAAAGGGGAATGAGAAGGGGATCTGAAGGACTCAAATCAATTGGGCGATCGCTTGGGTTGGGAGTATCTAGGGCAGTGTTCCCAGAAGATCTTAAAGTGTCAGAAAAGAAGATATTTGATCCTCAAGACAAGTTTCTGCTCTTATGGAATAAACTTTTTGTTATCTCATGCATTTTGGCCGTGTCTATAGATCCACTATTTTTTTATCTCCCAGTCATTAATGATTCATTTCATTGTCTTGGCATAGACCGAAAGTTGGCAACAATAGTTACAACCTTAAGGACATTGGTTGATGCTTTCTATCTTCTACACATGGCTCTCCAATTTCGTACTGCTTATATTGCTCCATCTTCTCGTGTCTTTGGGCGTGGTGAGCTTGTGATAGATTCAGCACAGATAGCCAAGCGATACTTGCAGCGGTATTTCATCATTGATTTCCTATCCGTGTTGCCGATACCACAGGTCAGAAAAAATTGTTATTATCTTTAGCCAACTTTTTTTTGTTTATGCTGCTTGATTGATAACCCTTTTGTACTAAACATGTTTGCAGTTTGTTATCTTTCACTTTGGATTTCTATAAAATAATATCATGGCTGATATCCACTCCATGTTTATTTTTGTGTTTGGATCTAGGTTGGTGTCATTAATACGCTAAAGCCCCCAATCCCATTGTTTTTCTGTTTTCTTTGGTTTGAAACTAATAAACAAGGGTATTCACTTCTAAATTTATTTGAACTGTTTTAACTTTTGATTATTATTTATATTTTTAGTATTCTGCTGAAATTTGCAACTGCTTACCAGACATTCACTAATATATTCAAAAACACTTCTTTGTGACTGCTTAGTGGACATCCATTAAAGGTTACAACGGATATTTGCATAACTCTAATGCTTGTCCTTATTGTCTGCAATTTTGAGAAGTATAAGAAAACTCAGTCCTACTTTTGTTTTCTTTTATTCGTTCTTGTATTCAGATTGTGGTTTGGAGATTTCTTCAGAGGTCAAAAGGTTCAGATGTACTAGCAACAAAGCAGGCCTTGTTGTTCATTATCTTGCTTCAGTATGTTCCTAGATTTCTCCGAATGGTACCATTGACTTCAGAGCTTAAGAGAACAGCCGGTGTCTTTGCTGAAACTGCATGGGCAGGGGCTGCATATTATTTGCTGCTATACATGCTTGCCAGTCATGTAAGTTTCTGTTTTATTTTGTTTTTTTAGTGATGCCTAATTCTGGTAAATCCCTTCCTTATTCTGCCAATGATTATTTGCAGATAGTTGGTGCCTTTTGGTACTTGTTAGCTATTGAACGCAATGACTCATGCTGGCAGAAGGCTTGCAGTGACATTAAGTGCAATAAAAATTTCCTATATTGTGGGAACCAGCACATGGAAGGTTATAGTGCTTGGAATAAAACAAGTGAAGATATTCAGTCAAGGTGCTCTGCAGATGGTGATCCTGCGCATTTTGATTATGGAATTTTCGGGCAAGTCTTGTCTTCTGGCATCATTTCATCTAAGAAGTTCATCTCCAAATACTGTTACTGTTTATGGTGGGGGCTCCAGAATTTGAGGTAATTAAGTTTGTTTCCTTTGGACATTTGTGTCTTGCATTCCATAACAGGCTAACAGCCATTAAGTATATTCTATGTGAAGCCTGACCTGAATACTCATATACCAATCATTTCTCCAGAAGTTCATCTCATTGCGGTGATTATATTCTTTCTACATAGTTATCAAACAACGCATTTAGTGATTTTAGTTTAAGCAAATTAGATGGAAAAACTGTTGGTTATTGTTGCATCAGTAATGGATTGGGTATTAGGTAAATTAAACTCTATTTGGGCTGGACTTGAACCTCTTGAACATTCCTTTTGTTAACACTGTTTAGATGAAGAATGAATTAGGCAAGAAAGAAAATTTTGTTGTTTGAACGTATAGAAACAGGAAGGAAAGAAGTGTAAAAATCTCTTTCTGCTTATTTGGATGAGTGGAAGAGAGAGAGTACAAAGAAACAAATTGTGAAAAAAATATGCAAATACAACAAAATTAACCTAAAAAAATTTCTGAACTTTTTACCCATTAATTTTTCTTATCATAAAATATTTTTTGTTATAAAGAAATATTTGATTTTTAAAAAAACCCAGCCCCTCTCCCCCAATCCCTTGAGGTGGGAAATGTTTTTTTGTGGGACCCATCAATCCCTATTTTTCTCCCCCACTTCTTTCAACAGGTCCAAACAAAGCAAACAGCTCTATATTTTTTCCACTTTCTCTTTAATTCCAACGCCCCTATTTCTTATCATCCAAATACAGTGTGAATGTTGTGTTTAAAAAGTTTAGTGGATAGAAAATTTGAATATCTTCAAACCATTGGAAGAATTATATGTTCTATTAACTAGTTGGGCATTATGAAATCTTATCTTTGGTTGTAGTTATGGACCACCCTTCATTAAATGAGACGTGCTGGTCAAGATAAAGTTGTGACAGACAAATTGCATTGCACATGAATTATGTTATTTGAACTATATTTTATTTGATGTTAATCAGATCAGGGTTCCATGATCTCTCAAAATTATCTTATTATTAACCTTTTTTCTTATTACCAGGGTTCATGATCTCTCAAAATTTGTTGATTTTCTTCTGTATGACAAACCCTAAAATTAATTTCTGATAGTAGGTTATTAGTTGTCATTAAATGAAATTAATAAAATTAATGGCATTGCCTTTCGAGGAATATCTATTAATTTTTATCTTTTTATGTAATTTTACATCTAGGTTACTGGTTTCTTACTTTGAATCTAAAAAGGTGATAAATTGATACGTTTTATATCTAAGGAAGACTGTAAAAAAGGAAACTAGCAAGAAACACCAAATTCCTCCATATCCCCCACAATCATTACCCCTCCATTCTTATAACAGAAACCTCTCAGCAATTCTCTCTCCTCTAACTAACTTATTCCCTTCACAAAAGTCTACTCCTAATTAGACCCATTTGCTCTCTTGGGCCTATGGACATAAACCTGAAAAGTTTCTTCTCTTTGGGCCGGTTCCCATCATAAATTATGTCCTACAACACAGTTTTGTCCTGTTTCAAGATTTGTTCTAAAACTTGTTTAGTTAGTCTGTAAAATTAGCGTTGTTCTAGATCTACAAAATTTATCATTTTATTATGTTGAGTTTGACACAGCGGTAAAGTTGTGTCTTGGTGACTTGTTGGTCATGGGTTCAAATTCGGAAACAACCTCGTTGCATATGCAAAGGTAAGGCTGCGTACAATATCCCTCCCCTTACCTGCACATAGCGTGGAGCCTCTGGGCAATGGGATACCTAGTTTTATAGGATATATGGTTACTAGTTCCATGTTCAAACATTTTTCTGGCCGAAATGTTTTATGGAAATACTTGTTTGCTTGAATAGTTTTAGCCACCACCCTCCTATTACAAGTGTAAAATAGAAAAAGTAGGAAGGGTACTAAGGGAATTGTACTGACTGCTGAGGCTGAAGAGTGTGAGAAGAGGAGAGGCTTATACCAATCTGCAAACATGGCAAGGGATTTGGTGAGTTCTGGGAGTCGGTTAATGCAGGAAGGAAAGAGGATATGAAAATGGTTTAGCCAGAATTTGAGTGCAAAAAGAGTGGGAGGTTTGCACGCCCCTCAAGAAACTGTAGCGTTTCCTTTTATCTTATATTTTCTGGTATTACAGAAACTGACTGACAGATTCAATCTGTAACTTTTCTTTTTGGTAAATGATATTGGTTCTCTATCAGTTCAGAAAAGTGAAAGGTCTGGTTCTGCAAATAGTCAAATACATTACCAGTCACCTAATTTTAGTTTCTACAAATGCTGAGTATTTTTGGGGAGCTTACTTTTAAACAGTAGGGCTTTTGGCTAAAGTATGTGCTCTACATTTTCAGATTTAGTCTATAGAAGAAATTATTTGTTTGGCATCTTCTTCCCCTATCCCCTCCCTTTCTCTCCCCTTATTTGATATACCAATACCAACTTTTCATTGACATCGCTGCAGTACACTTGGCCAGGGACTTCAAACTAGCACCTATCCTGGGGAGGTTATCTTTTCAATAGCACTAGCTATAAGTGGCCTCATCCTTTTTGCCCTTCTGATTGGCAACATGCAGGTATACTTCAAATCATTGAGCTTAACATATCATGAAAGTAAGGTTGCTGGATGTCTTGTCATTCAGTTTGTTCAGAATGTGCTGAGTTTCCATGGGCTTGTAATTGTTTGGGTCAAATATATTGGATACTTAAACAGATGAATTACCCTATGTCATGCTTATTAACATTTAACAATATCAATATCCAAGTGATTAAATGTTGCAATTGTATGTATGGGTTGAGTGAGATTAAAATAAATTAAGTAGCGTCATAATTGAGTAGCTAGCCCCTCAATATTCATTTAGTTACTTTCTATTTTGATATATGTTCCATATACAAAATATTGACTTGCCACTTACTGCTTGTCTTTTATCTCTGGCTAAAGCATGTATTGTTGAAGATGAATGCTATTATTGGTAATTTTTGTCTTAACTGGTGAACTACGTATTTGTATTCTTGTTGAGAACCTATAAAGCATGAACTCACTATTTTGGTGCGAACAGACGGACACAGACATGACTTTGACACGACACATTAATGACTTGTATCCGACACTGCATGTACTCTCCTTTTTTTTGTTTTTTTTTTTTTTGGGGGGGGGGGGGTCTAACACGGTGGACGGTCATTAAAAAAACAGAAGTTGTTAAGCAATTTTTTAAAATACCAATATTAAAAAAGGCAAGGGTACTTTTGTCACATTACAATTTTATTTCCCCCAACTTTCATGTTGGCTCTTATGGCACCTATCAAGATATTGTAAACTTTGAAGCACACATGCATTCACACATACACAAAATATATATGATGTTATGAATAACAAGTATCAAACGAAAGCCTGAGAACTAATCTTGACTTTCCATGTAAAGTTAAATTGTCAAGATCTTCTCATCCTCTCATACTTTCATCCTCGCATACTTTCACCTAATACGCCCCATATATGTCAGGGTCAACGTATGTGCTTCATAGTTGAGAACTGAACCTGTTCCTGTCAAGAGAGATCTAAGAACTAATATGGTTATGCATAAGGACCTGTTTGGATAAACTTCTCCTAGAAGTGCTTCTGGGCTTATTCAAACATACTAAATTAAATCAAATGTACATTCACATGGGCACATCAATAGTGTGCAGAAAGCACTTCATATTTTTAAGTTCAAAATATTGTCTCTTGCAAATAAATAGCTTTGAAGTTTATGTCCTAAAGTATGAAAGAGAAGATTATTTGTATTTGATAGTTGATACTAAGATCTCTGTCTTTTCCCATGATTACAGACATATCTTCAGTCTCTCACCATTAGGCTTGAGGAAATGAGAGTCAAAAGGCGTGATTCAGAACAGTGGATGCACCATCGCTTACTCCCACAAGATCTTAGAGAGCGTGTGAGACGGTATGACCAATATAAGTGGCTGGCAACGCGTGGTGTAGATGAAGAAAATTTAGTTCAGAGTCTACCAAAGGATCTTCGGAGAGATATTAAGCGTCATCTCTGTTTGGCCTTAGTGAGGAGGGTACGCTTTCAAACACTTGAAAATAAACAAAATACCAAGAAGGCCCTCTATCTGAAATTTGCGACTAAATAAGACCACTCTTTTCTCCGGCAAACTAAGGGCCAACTTATTATACTTAAAAGAATAAACTAATCAGTTCAATATTTATGGTTACTGGTTATAGTATTTACAGCCAAACAACCACCCAACGTTGTGTATTTGGTCCTTTTGCACAAGGACAACTATTTGGTTCTTCTCTATTTCACTGACTCTGTAGATTTGCTTTTCAAATTCTTTTAGAATTACATCATGCAGAGGCCTCTCTATGAGATTTTTTGGAATTGATCTCTCATAGATTAACTTGTCAAATTATGTTTGAGCGTCTGAGTTTATTGATTCATTGATTGCTTTTCTTGGATTTGTAGGTTCCACTATTTGAGAGTATGGATGAGAGATTGCTTGATGCCATATGTGAGAGACTGAAACCGTGTTTATTTACAGAGAATACTTACATTGTTCGGGAAGGAGATCCTGTTGATGAGATGCTGTTCATTATACGTGGTCGCCTTGAGAGTGTTACCACAGATGGTGGGAGGAGTGGATTTTTCAACCGAGGTTTTCTAAAAGAGGCTGACTTCTGTGGGGAGGAGCTTTTAACCTGGGCCTTGGATCCCAAATCCGGTTCTAATCTCCCATCTTCTACTAGAACAGTTAAGGCATTAATGGAGGTTGAGGCTTTTGCCTTAACTGCTGATGAGTTAAAATTTGTTGCTAGTCAGTTTAGGCGCCTTCACAGTAGACAGGTTCAACACACTTTCCGTTTTTACTCCCAACAATGGAGGACCTGGGCTGCATGCTTTATTCAAGCAGCATGGCGTCGGTATTCCAAAAAGAAAATTATGAAGCTTCGTCAAAAGGAAGATGAGTCAGACGGAGCTCATGAAAATGTTGGTGGCAGTTCCTACAGCTTTGGTGCTGCCTTGTTAGCCTCAAAGTTTGCTGCGCACACTCTACGTGGTGTACATCGCAATCGACTTGCCAAGACTGCCAGGGAGTTAGTGAAACTACAGAAACCCCCTGAGCCTGACTTCTCTGCAGATGATGCTGACTAAAATTTTTCATGTATAACTACTCTCTTAAAATACTTGTTTTCGTTGACTATTATGTTTGAATTTGTGAAGAAAGGTCGAAAGCAAAGTATTACACAATTATCCTGGTTACAGTATTGAGGGTTTCCAGACTTGTAATGAGTCTTCGTCTGTTTCCTTGTAAATTACAGTATTAAGCCATCTTGGCTGTCTGCCACTGAGCATGTAAGCATATGTACTATTCTCAAGTTTGTTATTGAAGTTATAGTTACTGGTTGGCAGAATCAAGGTCTGTCTTATTTTCCATCCACATGTAATGGAAGTGACATTTAATATGCTTGTGGTTTTCCACTGGAATCATTTTCAGTATAATTAAAGATGATTATGGACCTGTTTGGGTAAACTTTTCTGGAAGCATTTCTAAAAGAAAAAAATAAGAAAAAAAATACGAGATAAGTTTTTCCATAAGTAAACATAAGTTTTCCATTAGTTAATTTTTAGAAACTTATCGATATAACTTTTCTAAAAGATGATATGATATTTACAAATTAATTAATGAAAAATTTATTTAAACTTATGAAGAAATTTATTGCATTTTTTTCTTTTTATTTTCTTCTTCTAGAAGTACTTCTAGAAAAACTTACACCCAGTCTTATAACTAAGCAAGTGGAGGTTATACCTCCTTAAATTCAATCGTATTTTTCAGTACAGTTACCTACGTCCAACATGAATGGGATCATAAGCCAATTCAAGTTTTGCACTGGTTCATTTTGTAATACGAAGCATGGCATATACAAGGGAAACCATGCAGGTGTCTATCAGAAACATTCTAAGTACTAACCTAGATTGCAATATTTATAACAAAAGGAAGTGATTTTATTTGTAAAAATACAGTATCTAAACCAAGGTTTGCGTTTAAGTATTTACTACTTGCAAAATTATTTTTTTCTTTCAAGATAAGCATTGAGGACAGATAAAATGCTCAATAGTCCTCGTAAATGTGCCATACAAAACAATGAGAATATTCAAGGATACTTATTGAGGGCAGGGGAAGAAGGATACTAAGGAAGAACACAAAATATGGATACTATGAAAATACATTTGATGACTTGGAACACAAATCAGAACTACAAAATATCCTAGGTAGAGGAGACTAAATTTCTGTGCTTCAACTTGGAACTAAAACCATGAGACTTAAAATTGGCAAGGTTCAGTCAATTTTCACTGACGAATAGATCAGCCTTGTGAACCAGAAGCATGCATAGAAACCGATTGTACCGGTCAACACAAAGAAAGCATATGAAAGCAGCAGCATGTACCCGAAGTACAAGATTCCAGATATCGGTTTTGAGATTTCAAGTTTTGTGAAGAAGTAAAACACAGCATATAGGAAAAGGTAGAGTGCAGAGGAACCTGAAGTCAGATACGACCTCCACCACCAATTGTAGTCTTCACTACACAGCTGAAAGTAGCAGAGCACAATTGTGATCTCAGCACAAGTGATGATGAGGATGACGAACACGATGAACAGGAAACCAAATATATAATAAAACTGATGTAACCAGATTGATGTGAGGATGAAGAAAAGCTCAATGAAGACTGCACCAAATGGGAGTATGCCTCCTATCAGAATAGAGCATACATGATTCATATACCAAGCCTGCTCAGGAATCTTCCTAGCTATCTTGTTTGTCTTCACAGGATCCTCAATTGCTGGCTTCTTATTAAACCCAACAATACCACCAACAAACACAAGTGGAAATGAGATGCCGAACCATAACAAAAGAAGAGCAAACATTGTTTGAAATGGCACAGCCCCAGAAGACTTTTGCCCCCAAATTAGAGCATTAAGCACAAAGAATACAGCAAAGGCAGTGGCAGGAAATATAAAGGCCGTCCCGAAAGAGATTTTCTTCCATTCTGTTCCCTTGAACATCTTATAGAGACGTGCCGAAGCATATCCAGCAAGCAGTCCCATAAATACCCACAGCAAGAGCATGGCTGTCATCAACCCTCCTCTATTTGAGGGAGACAGAAATCCAAGGGCAGCAAACATCATAGTGACTAGAATCATTCCGAAAAACTGAACACCTGTTCCAACATATACACAAAGTAGGTCTGAGTTTGATGGAGGCCTGAATACATCCCCATGGACTAGTTTCCATCCTGTCTCTTCTTGTGCTTCTTCTTGTGTGTCTAGTTGATTGTACTTGGAGATATCACGGTAAAGTGTCCGCAACATTATCATAGCCACCATGCCTGAAAGGAAGAGTACAATCATCAAGGAATTGACAATTGAAAACCAGTGAATCTGGTCATCGGCCATTAGAAGATAGGTATCCCAGCGATATGCCCACTTCACATCACTTGCCTACAAGGTAAAAAAGAAATCAACATCTAAATCCAATTCTTAGTGTCACTTTGGTAATTCAATTGCTACAAATTGTAGTAACTAACCAACCTCAAACTCAACATCATAGGTAAAAATGATTTCCTTCTTGTCTTCAACCTCTTGAGGAGATTCAGAGCTGGTGACTAGCTTTTTTGCATGGGGATCACAGGTAGTTAAGCGGGTGTTCTCATTCCATTTACCTTCATATTCATGCTTTATACTGAATTCATAGGAATAATTTCAATGTACAATTATTATTAGCCATGAGATTAATAGATATGTACAAAACTATATTAACAACCAGGTGGAAAAGAATTATAATACAACCTGAATGGTGTAACCTCAAATCCTACAATCCTTGACAACTCTAACTCTGGATCTCTATGATACTTAACCACAAATGCTAAGTGGTTGTGGATGAAATACTTGTCCTCTTTGATCTGTCAACAGTTGAGTACAAGAGGTCAAAATGAAATCAAAACAATCGTTATAAAGTAATGCTCAGAACTCAGCAAGCTTGTACATACTCCGGAATATTGTCCCTTTAGACCAACAAGGAAGCCATGCAGATATACCACGGAAGATTCCTGATCAAGCCTTCTTATAGGAACAACCAAAGGGAGATTGTCTAGAATCCTGCAACAATGCAAGGATAAAATATCCTTTTGTCACAAAGACATTATTGCTACAAAGTTGCATGAGATATAAGCTTCAGGGTAATTAGTGCCTCACATGTTCACCCGATACTCATCATCTATCATTTCCTTGAACTCTTTGGCCGTTTTCTCATCAAGAATTAGACGACAAGCAACATTGCACAGCTGTGGTTCTCTCATTTTAAACTGGAAGAATCAAAATGTTTCAGTATTTTAGTAGTGAAACATAATACACTAAAGGTAGAAAACTGGAACCTGTTTGAAAGATTTAAACCAACCACATAGGGAGAATTTTCAATACGGTCACCCCGGAGAACTTCCCCTAGATTTTCTGCACTGTCAAAAATGAGTTTAGGCCGACAATAATGCAGTGAATAGTATGAGTAAGGAAGCTGTGTTTTCGTGGAAGTCAGTTTGTTCACTTTCACCCTCAACGGATCTCCCTGTCACCAATCAACACAATATAATAAAAACGTTACAAATTAGGAAAAGTCATGGCCTGTTTCTATGGTTGATCACCAATGCATTGAATAGGAGAATAAGCTGTCACTATGTTATTGTCGAGGAAATGCAAATTTTTGGTGCAATTACATAATGACAAACATATAGTTATGGCATTGGCATTGCATGATGGAACAAGGATTGGAATGATTCTGATTACTCATCAAAATCACACAGAATTCAAATTACTCTCATCCCCTCATCAAATGAAAATGAATCAAGACGATCAACCAAGGATCCAAAACCTACAAGGTAAAGAAGAAGGGATAGAGAAACCATAATATCAACATGACCCATCGCTGATCTAACATGAAATTCAATGACGAAAGGATCGAACAGGCTTAAAATACTCAAAAAGAATAGATTTTGAAGGAAAACAAGAAACTTAATGACCTTCCAGAAATCCTCAGGTGCAACACCTGGGAGGTAAAAACATGTACTTTGGTGGGCAATGAGTAGAATGCAAATGCATACAGAGATGCATAGATCACGAGCCAGAGGCTCTCTCGCCATTTTTTTCAGACAAACACGCTCCACTCCCTCTCTTTCCTTCTCCTGTTCTGTTCTGCTGTGATTTTTGTGTCAATTTTTATTGCTTTGTTCGTTGAAATGCAAATGTTGTTTTATTGAAAAGTAGTTCAGACAAAAATATTGAGGAATTGTGAGACATTTCTAAACCATGCATGACAATGAATGAGATCAATATCATGACGTGCGGCACTGAATGGATCACGTAGTTTCAACGGTGATTAACGAACCATCCACTCGTGTTTATTACATTAATTGAAGTTAATTATTGGCTTATGGTTTAGAATAATGTTTGGAACAGTTCGTTCAAGTTAAAATGTGGCTGCACTCAAGCTCGATTCACATACTTTGAATTAATATATTTGATTAAAATACGTCGGCAATTTTTAAGTTTTTTACACTTTTTTCTGATCATAGATTGTCTGATAACAGATTTTTCTTTCTATTTTTGTAATTATTCCTTAAAAATCATATCTAATGTTGAAGATGGGAAAACTCAATTTTATCATTTGATTGGATCGAATTTTGAATCCTATTGTAAAAATTGATTCAATTCAAACCAAATAAAACATAATATTTCAAGTATTATTTGAAAATTCTTTATTTTATTTTAAAAATCTCCCATTATTTTAAAAATATTTAAATTTAATCCCCAAAAAAACTCATCTCATTATATAATATTTTTAATCCATTTAAAAGTTAATTTTAAGTCATGGATAAACTTATTTTAGTTTTTTTATTTTCCTCTCTTAGAAATAAGAGGAAATTATTCAAACAA
>PYAF01005082.1:664265-695952 GCA_007407185.1 Glycine tomentella | reverse complement strand
TATTTGAAAATTCTTTATTTTATTTTAAAAATCTCCCATTATTTTAAAAATATTTAAATTTAATCCCCAAAAAAACTCATCTCATTATATAATATTTTTAATCCATTTAAAAGTTAATTTTAAGTCATGGATAAACTTATTTTAGTTTTTTTATTTTCCTCTCTTAGAAATAAGAGGAAATTATTCAAACAAAACCCTTAATAGATTAATTAAGCTAGTAAACTGAATAAATTGCATTTTGTTCCTGACAATCTAATTTTATTTTGGAAACTAGAAACAAGTTATTACCAAATCGTTAGTATTTATTATTTAATGACATGGGTAAAAGAAGGGGGAAAAGAAAAAAAAAAAAAAAAACAAACTAGTCATCATGCATATACGGCGAATCTGAAAACATTAAGTATACACATGACACGCCCCTTCGAATTTCCAGGACAAAATTGTGCAATATACTTCAATCGAAAATTCCAAGAGCTGATTTGGTGGGAAAAATTCCAGATAGAGTCTAAAAATGCATTAACAAACTTTTTTATGTAATTTAATCCATGTTCGCGAGTGGTCACACAGATCAGATGTCATAAATATAAAATATCAGAACATTCCTAAATCACATTTATAAGTGCATTTGAGAAAGAAACAGCAGGAACAAATTAAATTGGTGAGCAAATTAAATATGTTTCAATACATGATCCTCAATTATGGGGGCAGTATTCAGCTAACAAATTTTGCTACAAGTGTCCACATTTTTCAGAAGCACATAAATCATACTTCAAAATTCAAACCCCTCCCCTCCCCTCAATACTCCTACAAACCCCAATTTACCTACAAAAGACATTCATGATTGACACAGCTACAAAAAGGAGAAAAAGAGCACCAGAAGGGAAGCACCAGATATGGCAAGAGAAAAGAATTTAGTTATCTTCTTGTACAGGTGATTCTAGCATTCTTACAGTGCGAGGAAGCATAAACTCGGCAAAGATAGGAAAATGCGATGATGGATAGTACCCATCAATATTATCATTTACCACTTCACAAGAAACAGGAATCAGCGATCTACCTCTGAAAAGGATCCAATCAATGTGAAGATCCTGTGTTTGGCGATCCCAGCAGAGGCAGAGAGCTCTAAAAATTAACTTGAGGAACTCAAGGGTTCCTTGTTTGTCACCTAATAGCACCAGACAGATAATACTCAGTAATAGCAATCATATTATACTTAAAAAAACAGAATGGAGGTCTAAAAGCACAGAAAAAAAGTACCCTTGAATCCATGATAAGTGCGGATTAGGGAAACATTTTTCCTCACCCGAGCACTGGGCCATGCATCCCTCATATCCCCAACGACACCATGCTCTCTGCACTCGATTATGTAAATACACGAGTTACAAACTACTCTATAATAATCTGTATCTCTTCATTCAATCCAGTGTAAATGAATAACAAAATAGGTGACCAAGCACTAAAGGATATATGAACTTGAGTTCATAACAGTAACATGATATAAACTTGAAATTGATAATTGATAATATCAAACAATTGGAATTATATGTAATAAGAAACTACCTTGATCTTCCAAGAAGAAAGCGTCCAGTAGTTGATTCCTTTTGTGTATTGAAACCTCCACAGTATACAACCGGTAGGCTAGGGGGTAAGGATGCAATGTGCTGCCATGTAAGTAAAGCACTTCGCCTACGGGCACGAGGACTAAACTCATCCATGTTTGTATTTACTATCTGAAATGAGAATCCAGGAGGCTCAACTCCTTTCAGTTGAAATGTGTGGACATCATCATGTCAAGGAACCAAGTGATCCAAAGATTGTGCAACAAAAGTAAAACACAATTTGAAAACCATTGAAGCTATAATAATTTCATTTCTAAATTCTAAATCATAAGGATATAGCCCATGTTGCAATGCAAGGAACTTCAGAGCCCCATGACATGCTTCCAGGTACAGAGGGAGACTCAGACAACCAAAAGGTTCCACCTTCTAGAAGCTCGACCTTTACTTAAGGGGAAAAAAAATTCGGTAAACCAATTAGTTCTCCAACCAGTTAAACAAAAAATAATACCAGATAATGCTGAAACAATATCATACCTTTTCCTTATCATAGAAGATAGTGCAGTGCTCATCAGTAGTGTCTTGGGGCCCTTTCCGTGATATCCCAAACTGATCATAACCTGAATTTTTTTATCATAGTAGAAGAAAACATTTAGAAACAGAAATATTAAGCACAAAAAGGGGCTAATTGGAATTGTCTATTTAAAAGACAAGTCCTCCCATTAGAAAGAAAAATGTAGCAAAGTGAAGTGAATTTTTATGTCTAAGGTGACTTGAGCCAGTGCTGAATACAAGTAGATGAAAATAGAACACTTCCTAGAAATAGGATGAAAAATGAAGTCTCCTCTTAATAAAGATCATTCCCTTTTTCATTATCTTGAGCAACAAGCACTACCACTGATATTAGAAAGAAAGAAAAAAGAACAAAAAAACTTTTTCTTTAACAGCTTGAACCTTTACACAAAACACCATCAGAGTTGCATTTTATCTTGTAAGCTCACTTTCACAAGCGAAGCAAAGACAAAATCCTAGGTATCATTATTGTGAAGAGCATTCTTTTTCCTTACTATAGCTAGTATTCAGTTGTCGTCAGGTTTCACTACGTTGATAATTGATAACCACGATGTCACAATATGGTATGTTCACATGTTTCCTTGGACTTCATGCATCACTTGCTTTTCTTGCAGAATAATTTTATAGGAGTACTTTGGAAGCCAGCCGTAAACATTAATTCATGTTCATTAGCAAAGGAAGCCAGTTGATTTGAGCTAAAAAGATTTAACCTGTTCAAATTAAAGTGACTAAATAATCATAGAAAAAAGAAGTCATTACTCACTAGGGAAAGATAGAATTATTTCCTGAAACCACTAGCACATTAGTTATGCTTACACTTAGCACTTTGCAAGATTGTTGACTGAACAAACTGGCATTTCAGATATTTTGATCATTTTGACATTTTATAACAAGTGAAATTCTAATGAAGTTTTCTACAACACTTCTCTCCCACTTTGTCCTTGTATATAAACATAACAACTTTGAGTGCATCTGCCTATTTACAGATGTAGATTCTTAATCTAGTCAGAATCTTAATTTATCTAACCTTTTGACTTTTTTTAATGTACTACGCACTCATTATAACAAAACCAAATAATCTATTGATTGAGATATTTCTCTTCATCACCAGCACCATGTCATATAAGCCTTCAACAAGGCCAAGGCTATGTATTGTATGGCCTATGGCACATACATAATTTCAAACTAGTGAACACATTATGCATGTAATAAATTTGAGGACCATAAATGAATCTTTTCATAAGCCGAACAACAACTTAATCAAGAAGTACTTCACCTGGCAAGCCCTGCTGGAGAAAATCCAACTGTGCTTTCACTCCTGAATCCAGATGAAAATTAAAACAGAAAAAGGGGATAATTAAATTGAATCAGAATAACCAAAGGACAAAACAAACAAAAACAGATCAATCAATCTGATCGTAAACAAACAAAAAGTTAATAACCATCAAGCAAGTATCATCCAGAGGGATCAAGACCGAAATCGCAGAAAGAAGCACCAAAGGAAGCATTTTTAGCAACCCCAAATGCAAATTAAGAAGAGAAACCTTGTTGGGTACAGAGTATGATTGGTGAGTAACTGGTAATAACGCTTATGCACAAATCCCTTCTCTTCTCCCACGAATTAGGACTGTCTTGTGGCTCATCATCGTAGAGATTGAAGGTCATCACAGTCAATGATACACTCATTTTTTCTTCTCTCTTTCCTTACCCTTCTCTCTACTTCATAGCTAATCGAATGAAAGAATAACGAATGCTGTCATGGTCTTATATATATATATATATATATATATATATATATATATATATATATATATATATATATATATTATAATCTTTGTCATGGAAGCACCCTTTCAACCAAAAACACCAGACAGACAAAAAAGGGAGATTTTTTTCTTTTTCTTTTCTTATTTTGGTAGGTGTGAAGTTTGTGTGAGATGAAGTTGAGAGAGGTGAGGTGAGGTCCACTCCACAATCCAAGGTCCAAGGATATGCCCCCTTTGATTTCTCCCTATGCCATGCCTTCCATTTCCAAGTTCTACTTTACCTGCCAACCAAAATAATAAAGAAGCAGCCTTCATTATTTGTCTTTCTAAATTTTTCCTTTTTTTTTGTTAAAAATAGTAAAACAAAATTTTGAGAGGGAAAGATAATTTTGTTTGTTGATGTTACATTGTTACTTATTTCAATCGTTGTCAAATTTTAAATTTTTACGTCATTTTTATATGAGAAGAAATATTATGTATTCACATCATAAAACTTTCTAAACAAATATTTAATTATAATTCAGTATATAATGAATTTATTAACTTTTAAAATAATTATTTTAAAGTAATTTAAAATGATAATTTATAATTGAATATCATCATTACATAAATATTAAACTGTTTTTATATTGAAAGACTTTGATTTTACTTTTCAACTATTTTAGGTTAGATATCACTTTACAGGAGAATAAGCCAAATAAAACAAAAAAAATATATAAGAATCAAAATAAAAAAAGAAGAATAAAACAAGTACAACCTTATATTAGAAGAAAATATGTTGTTTAAGTCAGAGAATTATATAAATAAGGTTAAATATGTTTTTTTCCTTCTAAAATTATTAAATTTTGAATTTTGGTTCTGAAATTAATTCCTATGATTTCCATTCCTCTAAATTTTGAAATCATATTTCCTCTCTTATTTGCATAAATTTGTAAATTCACATAGAAACACGGCTAGGTAGTTGAATTGTATTTTTAAAAATATTATCATAAATCTTTTAGAAACCGAGAATGACAAACGAATGGATTGTCCCAATGTGAATACACCCTTTTATGCAAAACTTAGTTTGAAACCAAATTATTATTATTATTATTATTATTATTATTATTATTATTATTATTATTATATATATATATATATTCAAAACAGCATTTTCAAATTTTTAATCTTGGTCTTAATCTAAGATCATTGCCATGAATTGCTATTAAAGTACTTTTGTATGTCTACTACCTTACAAATATCATATTTACTTTATTAATTAAAATGTTTTAGTAGCAACATCTTTCATATTAGTTAAAATTTATTAAATTATAAAATTAAAAAAAAATACGATCCATCTCTTTCTTGGCGGGCACCAACCTCATTAAAAGGGTGTTTTAAATGATATTTGAAAATTCTGATTTAACTGTGTAAGGAAATACTTGAGATAAAACATAATATTTAAAAAATAAATTCTAAAATTTCAAATGTTAATTATTTTCAGATTTTAATCTATATTAAAGATAATTAATGACAACGGCAAAACATATTTTAAATTATTCCCCCTTCTTTCTATGCTCTTTACGTATAAGAGCAAGTATAAAACATGCATATTAACAGTTATTTACTTCTTCGTTTTCTTTTTTCAAAAAATAATTGTCACGCAGAAATTGAAACCAATAAAAAGGTAATATAAATAATTAATTAATTTGCATAATAAATAGGCCAGTTCTTTAAATCATGCATTACCCTTCTCGATTCTATATTAGATCTATTTGGATACAAATTAGAAGTGTTTTTTAGAACTTTTTTACTAAAAATATAATACTTTTTTCAGTAAAGAAATTCTCAAAAACATTTATAACCTTGTATTTAAATAAGCTTATTATTTTTTATATTTGAAAAAAAAAACTATATAGGTTAAAAATATAATATGTATATCACTTCTCTCTCATTAGTGTTATTCAAATTGAAATAACATCACATCACGAAAATGTCTCTTTCTTTACCTCCAAGTCATGTTTCTGAATCACCATGCATAACCCCCAAAATGAATCCCTTTGATTACTTTTTTTAAAGGCGTATAATACGGCTACAATTTTGCATAGGAGATACTAATACAATTGCCAAAGACGACGGAAAAATGTAAATAAAACAAACTATGAGAAGCAAACTGGATTATTGGCAAACGTGAAAAACCAAAAAGGTTGTTTTTTTTTTATTAAAAAAAAAAAAAAGAAATTTGAATACACTAAAAAATGCCTCAGCTTACCACATTTTCCATCCCTTTAAATAACTTATTCATATAAGCACACCCCATTGAAGCATAAACATCACAAGATGAATTTATCCCATCCTGTGTTTCACACACGATGTAACAAGATTTGAAGATTTCAGTTGGCCTTTGAAGCGTTTTTCAAAACCCATTCCACTAAAGTAGCAATGCCAAATCCTGTTGCTGAACGCTTCTTGTCATTCCACACAGGACCAGCCATGTCAATGTGCATCCATTGAACCTTTTCATCAACAAACTGTAAAGGAAAATTGTTTCAGAAACTGCTAACATGAATGTGCAGCGGAACGACAGAACAAGAAGCCAGACAACTAAGAAACACACTTCCATATTTACAATGCATCTATTTTTTTTCCTGCAATAATTCTCCTTAAATAAATGGTTCGTATATGATTATTTTAAACTTCACATTGGGATAGTTCATGCACCAGTGCACACATTTTATGTGGAACACTGCTTGTCGAAGTTTGGATGAAACACAATCACTTGGGGAAACATGGAGCGAAAAAATAGCAGTATATCATTTAGAAAATAACATGATCGATCATGATTTAGTGCAAACCTGTTTTAAGAAGAGAGCAGCCACAATAGCACCACCTTGTCGACCACCAGTGTTCAACATATCAGCAACTCCTGATTTCATTGTTTCCCAGTAACTTTCCTCTAATGGCAACCTCCATAGTTTCTCCCCACTCACATCAGAAGCTTCAAAAACTTCCTTTGCTAGGTCATCACTGGGTGTAAACACACCTTCAAAAACAATAGTTTAGAATAGTAATCAGGACTCAGAAGCATTTTAATAGATATATCTTTCATGTCCAGCCTCTACCAGAGCTTATACAAATGCTTTCGGTGCCAACAAAAATATTGGGCCCTTTTGTGTTTATTACAAGCAAATATTGGTATATGGTCTTAAAAAAGAACAGATTCACACTTGATATAATAAAATTTTAGTTTATAATTACCAGCAATTGAGGGTCCAAGGGCAACAACGCAGGCCCCAGTCAAGGTTGCCAAGTCAATAATCTGAAGAACAGTTGACCAACCCATTAGCAACATTCTAAAAACAAACCATACACCTAAGAAACAATTATTAAGCTTATGTAAATTGAAACCAAAAACCAAAATATGAAGACAAAAGAGTATAAGTGTGTAAATACAAAATTCCCAAAGTCAGCACTTTTCTGCAATCTTTGTATAAAGAACTGAACTTACCCACAGATATTTTTAAAGAATAACAATTGTATAAATTCATCAAATAATTAATCAACAAATCTATCAAACTAAAAAAAAAAACAGCTATGTACCCCATTGCCCATAAGTTCATCGCTATGCAAAGGTAAGAGGGAGAGATATTGTACGCAACCTTACCCTTGCATATGAAAAGAAGCTATTTCCGGATTCGAACCCATGACCAACAAGTCACCAAGGCACAATTTTACCGTTGTGTCAGGGTTCGTCCTCAGCAAATCTATCAAACATACAAATAAAATTTTAAATGCTAAGCAAATCTTTTGGACGGGAGACCTGGAGCTTTTATAAGGATAGAAAGAATGCATAGCTGCATAATGTTATACCTTTTCAACACCTTGATTACAAGCATATACCAGAGCATCTGCCAGGGTAAGTCTACCTTCAGCATCAGTGTTGTTAACCTACGGAAGATGTTAAGCCTATCAAATCCTCAGTACAAGAACGGGGTAAAGTACTACACATGTTCAACATCAACATTAACATCAACAACACCTTTAACCCAAGTTAATTGGGGTCGGTGGTAGATAAACCCAATGATAAATCGTAAATGAGACAGAAAGGGAGAGGGTAAAGTACTACATGTTATATTAAATAAATCATCAAGGCCAAAACTCCAGTTAATTGATTTTCAATATAACATATGTATACAATGCAACTGAAATTAGTTAATTTTTTTGCAAATAAGAAATACAGCAAAGTAATGATTGAAACAGAAACAAAATCCACCAGATACTACGAGTCAGTATCACATTAAAAAACATAAATTTAATGTACAAAATCTACAAATAAAAAATATAAGTAAATCCCTCACCTCTATAGTCTTTCCATTTGAAGCTGTGACAATATCTCCAGGCCTCATACCTGTTCCACTTATCATATTCTCACAAGCTGCAACTATAAAATGAACCTGCACATGTAGGATTTTTAATCTGGGCATTGCATGCATTATCATTACTACACCACAAAAGACACTACACAATCTCCATCAGAACTCTAAAAAAATTAGCCACCAGAAAAGAAATGAAAATTCATATTCCATAAGTTCATTATGGAAAACATCAGCTGAGCCTGAGACAAAAATTGCAATTGGTTTTATCACTTTTATGTATATGAACCCATGATTTGCCACATCTCACCCATCACCACCCCTATGTAAAGCCTTGACATAACATTGAAAGATAGAAAGACATATGATACCATGCAACAATCAACCAAACCAAATGTTATTCTACGCAAAGAAAAAGTCATGACTATTGACATAAATGACTGACCTCCACCCCTAGAGGTTTGATTTGACCAAGAGCTTTCGCTGTTCCTAAAACTGCTGCTGAACCACCCATATCAAATTTCATGAGTTCAATTGAACAGCCAGGTCCAGTCTTGATGTTGTAGCCACCACTAAAAATATGCAGACAACATAAAATAATAAATTTTAAAGAGATAAATAGACGTTTTCATTATAATGATGGATATTTTATTATATTAAATAAGAATCAATTAAAATGATAAGACTTTTACGTTGTGGAGGAAATTATGAAAATAAATTACTAGATATTTATTAAAAAAATTAAAAAATAGGATAAACAATGTGATATACTAAAGGAAATAATAAATGATAAATTCTAATAAAGTATTGAAGATAAAAATGAAAAAAAAAATATAAGTTATAAAGCTCAAAAGCTGCCTCAACTAGCATCTAAAAAACTGCTACAGGCTGGTGAGATATGTTTATTTACCAAATATCTCTATTTTGGTCAAATAAGCTTATAAACTAGTTAAATAAGCAACAAGTTAATTAAAATGGTTTGCCAAACATGGAAATCCAATTTCAGATTGATCGCTCTCTTATTGAAGTTATAATACTGAAATCAAACCAATTGATCACTAGGGAAAATCCCTGTTATGAAGTTACAACATCTTAATGAATTGAAGTTATAATGTTTAATGTCACACCAGATTGAAGTTATAACACAAAAAATCAAAACCATGGATAGCACACTAGGGAAATCCCCCTTCAGATTGATCACTCTCTAATTGAGTTATAGATAAATAGGTCACCTATTTACCTGTCAAAAGTCAAACCTTTGCCAACTAAAGCCAACTTGACATTGACAGGTCCACTCAGAGGTTTGTAACATAGATGGATAAAATGAGGAGGATTTGCTGAGGCTGCAGCAACAGCCAGGTAGGACCCCATTTTTAATTCTGCACATTGCTCGGCATTTAATATTTTAGCAGTGAAAACATCACTGTAGGTGGAAGCAATCGTAACTGCCTCTTCTGCCAACACCCCTGAGGTAAACAAATCATCAAGCACAGATCAATTTTAGAGAAGCAAAATTCCCTCACAGATATGAAACTGGCCAACTGCACGCCGAGCAACTACAGAACTAGGAACAATAATCATATATCTTATATTTCAAAGTGTCATATGAACCTGGTGTGAGCACATTAGCAGGAGAATTTACAAGCTCCCTTCCAAAGATAATTCCGCAAGAAACATCTCCTGCATACTTCAGTTTCTTCTCCAGTGCAGGTCCCGTCCCAAGACCAATAATGTCAATGGACCTAAGTGTTGATTTCTTTGCTTCTGACTTGTATCTATTATCTTCAAATAATCCCAGCACAGCCCCTGGCACATTTCAAGCCCGCACATTGTCTAGCATAACTACAAATCACAAGCTTTTATATATATCACACAAATATAAACCACAAATTCAATACCAGAAGCAATTGCATAAGCAGTGCTAAGCTTTGATTGAGCAGAGAGTCCTTCAGAAGAGGCAAGAACAACAGCAACACTGCTTGCTTGAGAAAACTTGGCAGCCGCCACAACAGCCTCGCCAAGACCCTTAAAAGGTGAAGGAGTGGAAGGTGGCTGACCAAGACCAATCAATCCAACCCTCTTTGATCCAAGCCCTGTAATTCTGAGAACAGTTGACTGACCAACTTTGCCAGAGAAATCCTCTTCAGAAGAGGCTTCAGCTAATAAACCACCCAACTTTGAGTCGATCTTGCTCAAAATCACATTCTCAAACTTCGAGTTTGCATCTCTAGCCAAATCTTTCTCCGTAACACCCAATGCCAGAATGTCCCCTTTCCATTCCGTCACATCAACATCCTTAGCACCAAAAGAGATCTTCCACGAATTTTCACAAACATAAAACGCATTTTCAGCATCACATCAATAAACACACACAAATACGCCAAAACATTTCAAATCCAATCAGGCACCCCTAAAAAAAGTCAAATTTAAAGTAAACCCCCACAACGAGAAAATCCACAAGTAATTAACTTTTTACATCGTTAAATCATATAAAGAGTTAAACAAAACGTGGGCACGTTAGAATGAATGAGAAAAACTAATTAACGAGTTTAGACTGACCTTGGGTGTTTCGATGTTAGAAGGATGTGTGAGACCGAGAGTGGCACGTGCGAGAGTGTGCGACATGAGTTTCCTCGTTGGAGAACGCAGAGGGAATGCAGCGAAATGGAGGCGCGATGTGAGTCTAGTGAGAATCGGAGAAGACGAAGTGATTGTGAAAGAAACGAAGATACTAGCAATGGCTGCCATTTCGGTGTGGGAGAGTGTACGTTATTTATAATGAACCTTCATCTCCTTCTATTTGCTTAAATTTTTCGCGCAATAATTTTACTATATCTTATCTTTCTATAAAAGAAATCATTAAATGCACCAAAACTTGTGGATTAATTAGTGTGAAACTGAAATGTTTCACCTCAATTAATGATATTGAATGAGTATAGTTAAATAAAATAAAACTTAAATACTTCTTCTTAAAATTTAGTATTTTTTTAAATATTTTTTTCTTTTAATACTTCAATCAATTTGGGTTAAAATTGATGTAGATTTAATCAATAAAAAATATATTGTGTAAAACACTTTTAAAGACAAAAAATAAATATAAACACATTTTAAAAACATTAAAATAAAAAATTACAAATTACAAGAAGAAAAAACATTAAATTGTTGAGACGAAAAATATATTTAAATTTTTAAAAAATATTATTGTTTGTAATAATATGAAAGATTGTCAAAGATCATTTTTTAAAAAAATATTAAATAAAAATTAAATGTTTAAAAAATTATATTTAATAAATAAAAATGTAATAATAACTTTCATAGACAAATAGAGTTTTTTTTTACTCAAGACAAATAGAGTTATTCTTCTCTTTATTAGTATTTTTCTTCCTTTTGGAAAGATGAGTAATGAGACAAGCTGACAAGAGACTTTCTTTCCTATTGCCATTTTCGGTTTGCTCAGATGCCTTCCATTGGATGTTTTATCAAAACTTTTGATGCGGCACTGTTGTCAACTACAAAAAATTGTATAATGAAAAATATATAAATTTCAGCAACAAAAAGAAAAAAAGAAAAGTATGACTAATATGATTTAAAAAATTAATATATATATATATATATAAATTTCAGGTGATAAAAAAATTAATAACTTTTTTATTTTATATGATTTAAGCATGAAAATTTTTACAATTTTTTCATAAGTTTTCTTAATTGTTAATTAAAGAAAGGATTGATTTATTTTATGCTTTTAAAATATTTAATACATTAATTTTTTTCATTTAATATTTACTCTATAGAATATTGAAAGAATTGATAATTTTTATAGAAAAATATCACTACATTGATAGGATGATACAGCATCATTTTTTCTAATTTTTAATAAGAATTATTCGGTCATCACGTGTAGTAGGATAATGTTTCAAATATATATATATATATATATATATATATATATATATGTGTGTGTGGGGAGGAGGAGATTCACTTATTCCAAGAATAAGATCTAATATTTATAATAAATAATTAATTTTAATCATTAAATCTAAAAAAAATCAATGATAAAGATGAAAAATAACTTAAAAAAATTACTTTTGAAGTGAGTAAATTCCTCTTTTATATATATATATATATATATATAATACGTGGATCCCACTACTATTTATGATATAATCATTCTTTTATTTTTTTAGATAAGATCATTCTTTTGATAAATTAGTACAAATGGTAAATATTTTAATTGTTCATATTTGTTTCATGAAACTATGGGCTGTTTGTCAAAAACCAAAAAAAGAGAAGCTTTGGGCTGAGTATTAAATTAGGTTGTTTTACATGCCACGTGACTGAAATGTCAGTGTTTTGGGCCGGTAGGTTTTTTTATTTGGGACAGTTAAAATTAGCTTAATTAGTGTTTTGTAATAAAAGTTAGAACAAAAGGAGAATTTAGCTATTGCTTCTTGCATTCCCTTTTTGTCTTTCGGAATGTAACTTTACAAAATGTATTGACATTTCCTGTTTGATATTCACACTCTCCACCTTTTTCTTTTTACAAAATCACTTTTGATAAAAACTAGTTTCCATACCACTATACAACATGAACTAGTTTTCTTTGTGTAGTATACCAAATACACACAAAAACTAACTTTCATTACGTATTTCAGTGAAAAAAATACTAAGTGTCAGCCTATAATAAACAATAGAAAAAAAAATTTGTAATGTATTTCAGTGGAAATATATAGGGAGGTGTCAACCTATAATACACAACAGATATTAGTTTTAATTTTGTATTTCATCTGAAATATACAACAAAAATTAGTTTTGATTGTGTAGTTATTTTTATTTGTGTGTAATATTTTATTACATAATTTAGGACCTGCTTGGAGGATAAACTTTTGCAAAAGTATTTATAGGAGAAAAAAATAAAATAAAAATTGTTTCTTCATAAAGTTATAATTAGCTCATGTGTAAGTTAATTTATAAAAAAAAATCCATCATAGTTTTTTAGAAGTTAATTTTTTTTGAAGGCCTTTAGAAGTTAATTTTAACCTTATGCATACGTTAATTTTAACTTATATGAAGAAACTTTTTTTTCATTTTTCCTTCAAAATGTTCTTCTCAATGCTTATAGAAAAGCTTACACAAACAAACTATAATAACTCAGTAAAACCAACTATAATAACTTTACTGAGTTGAACAATTCATTAAATGAAATATTAATAATTTTGACACTTAAATAGGAGTATGGAGATCTAATTGGTTTCCCTAGTCCATGGTACTACTCTCCTTCCCCTCAAAATCCGTGTTGATTACTTTATTTCCGGCAATAAAATGTTAGTCTGTGAAAATCATTCTATTCATCTCAGTTATGAATTTATGATTATTGGTTGTTTGAAATGGCTGGTATTGTTATATTTAACGGGTAGAGATATTTGAAATACTCTAAAATGTTCTCAGTTCTGGCCATATAGGCTATAGCCAATGGACAATATATGAATCATATATAGAAAATATTCTTTTACGACCAATCTAAATTAATTGAGTCTAGTGTTGTTATGTTTATATTTATTGCTAAGCTTGCCTTCTGTTGAAGGGAAGACGTCATTTTCGAATCTTACAAAGGATTTTGGCTTATGATATATTTATCTCATGGTAGTAAAGGTTTGTTAGGTTGTAGATTTTGTAATGTTTGTGGTAAAATGTAAATGGCCATACATGCAGACATAGATAACACCTTCCCTTTGATTGTGGTGACTCAATAATAATATGCTATCCGTTTTCTGCTAATGTTTAGAGTGATTTAGCTGTCATCATGGAAAATATAAATCAAAGATTCCTTACCTTGTCGACTTAGGCTTCTGCAGCTGTCTTCACACGCAGAAAATTATGAGCTCATGTACACAGACAAAAAAAGTCATTATTCTCAAGAATTGTAAAAGACTAAAAGAGACACCACCACAACATTGAAATTTTTAAAGATTTCGTAAATTTATAGTAATTGGAATTGGTTTTGTTTTTTATTTTTGTCCGTTTATGTAAGTTACTCGAGCAAAAAGACACAGCAAAATTTGATTTTTTATTTTTGGAGGTAAACAGAAGGTTGATGAAAAACAAACCAACCTCAGACTAACGTGCGATGATTATGTGAGAAACTCTGTTCTCCAGGAATCTACCCATCAACTTGTTGGTTACTAGAAAAAACGAGCCAAAAAGATATTGCGTAAGGTTGAGAAAGAAAATGGAGCAGAAAGAGATATGAGACATTGTTGGTGACAAGCCACCATCCGTCATAATTATCATTTTCAGAGACCAAGCAATGCCCCACCACTGTTGGTAGAATCCAAACGTAGCAAACATATCTATCAAGAATGAGTAGTTTTGCTGCCAAGGTGACAAATAAACAAACGTCACTGTTCTATCATTGTCATCCATCACAAGTGGGAGTGGGACTCATCAATCAGTTCAAACCCTAGCTAACCAAGGCAATGCATGCATGAACCAGTGTAACTGTAATGAGAATGAGACGGTAACAAAAACTAACAATCCTAATAATTAACATTTATCGATTGAGATGGTAACAAAGAGCAAGGTTATATTACCTGCCGCCACTTTTTTAATAAAAGATATTTCTAATCACCGATATTTCTTACTGTACAAAAAATTGTACAACAATTTGTTAAGGCCTCCCTCAAGAAGCCACATACAATACAACAGCATGGGTAGTTAGGTACTCAGTTGATTTAATTAAACTAACTATGCTTTCAGTTTCAGGGATTTCATTAGATGGGTACCATAAGTTCTCCTCCATCATGACTCTTCAATCTAAGGCCTAAGTAGTATGAATTTGGTCTACCAGATGAACTGCCAATAGAACCAGGATCTATATCAGCCAAGACAATTGTTGAGTCATCAGTCATTCACTCTGAGGATAAACTCAAATTGTCGATGGCAATGGACAGATCAGATTCCATCACATGATCACACTCCTTTTGTTGAGCATCATCCTTGATGGCATTCTCTTCCTTCCCTTCAGCAGCAGCCATACAATCTTGGAATCTGAAGCAACTGATGAGGTGGTCATTTGTTAACCCCACAACCTGCATGAAGGAGTATATGACGGTGGGACCCACACCTCGGAAACCTCTTCTCACCAGGTCTTTGCTAATAACATCAGCTTTTGGTGTTTTTACAGGAACCTGTCGAGGATATCGGAATCTGCTAATTATAGGCTTATGGTTCACAAAACTCCAAATATACTTGTCAAATGACCCAAACTCTTCTATGACCTGGCATCAGTAAAACCTGCAAAAAGTTAGTTGCAATGATAATCATAACCATGGAGCAAATTGTGCAAAATGCAATTATGGCAGTTCAGTGAAAAAAGGGTATTGTAGTGTTTTATGTTTGGAAAAGTATCAAGACTGATAGGTGACTTGGGACATACCAGCTAAGCATGCTGGCTGGTTAGAGAATAAAAATAATTAGGTTGCATATCATTGTTGAAAATTAGAATAAAAGAAGCTCAGGCTGTACAGCGGATTACTATCATGGTTTGTCCCATATGGGTCATACAATTTGAATAAGGGTCAGGACCACAACCCAATTACCTTTATTACCTAACCTACCTGATCAAATGACCATTAAACACCAATTTTAAGTCATTCAGCTGATCAATGTGGGGGTAAATGGGAAGAAAATATGAAGTTCTTTAATTGATTTTGCAGAAAACTCAATAGATCCCAAGGCAACTCCAATCTTTCTTAAAAAGAGAACAAAATGTGTTAATTATCAAAACAGAATTGAATTATCCTGTTTGCCCCGATTGTTATGAAATCTGGCATTTAAGTTCAAGTGTCTCCCTATTTTGTCAAATACAGACGCAGTTTGAACAAAATTCAGACTTGATTTTCTTTTTAGGTATTTCCCCTAAAGATCAATGCAGAAAATAAAGCTATTAATTTTAGAAGAAGAAGAAAAAACGGCTTCCAAACTTGAAAAATATTAAGTAGATGATTATGCTCCTAACTACCATATCCTAATAAGGATAAACACAAAAGGACCCCAATATTCCTCTTAATTCATAGATCATAAATAAGGAAGTACGAAGTACCACCTAGATCACTTGTTCCCTGGACATGTTATTAAATCCAGGGACACCCAATACAGAACTATTAATTTAGGATATGACGGTGAAATAACACCAAGGCTGTAATCTTGTCTTTCAATGGTCCAGCAATCAATAAGTAATCATGATCAACCCAAGAGTTTGCATATTCCAATATGAAAGGTTGCAAAAGTCATGAGAAAACTAATATACCTTTGATATTTGACGTGCATTCTCAATTATAGCACGCAATTTAAGGTCAGAAAGTAAGGAACTTGCAGTGGATCCTGGTGCCATTATCTTCTTCTCATTAAATTTTGAGACAGCAACTGGATCAAAGTCCACAAAAACTTCCCTGCAATGAACTTTGTTAACAAAAATAATGTGAACAGTCAAAGAAAATAATGGGCTACAGCTGAGGTAGCAGCCAACTGGTACGGGTTTGAGGCTAAGAATGGATAATAATAATTCTAAAAAATAAAATAAATTTAGAATATCTACAAAGGTAATACCTAAAAATGTGCCTCTTGCTTAGAATAGCTGGCCAAGTGAGTTCAGACAGTGCACTTGAAAGAACAAGAAGCTCAAATAGTTTCCTACACAAGATAAAGAGCGTCAAGAAAAATATAACAGTAAAAGACAGATTCCTTTTCCAGCCATTATAACAAGATTGATTTTTGTGGATCACTTACTTGTCATCGTGTACTGGAACTCCCCATTCTTCGTCATGGAAGGTAGCATAACATGGTTCTAATATCAATAGGTAAACTTAGTTAGGAAATAGAACTTTTGAAAAAAGCCAATTTAGTTCAGAACTTGAAATTCAAAACAAGAACAAGAATTATAGAGGAATTTCCAAGAAAGGTGTCGCTAGCGTGCATTCATCTCCACCACTATCAACCTATATCTGGTTCATACCATACATTCACTTAGGATTCCCAATTTTCTCTTTAATAGTTGAAAAATATCAACTAAAAAAAAACAACATACATCCGTTGCATGTTCTATTACACTGGCTTCAGCTACAAACACATGCATGTTGTATTACATTTCAAGCAAATGAAAAGAACTCCATATCTTAAATTGACAAACCCGACTCCACTCTCATTTCACATTAATTTATATCTGAAAGAATACAATGACATTAAACGGAACTATACACTCAATTTTTAAAGTAAAAAAATCTCAAACTTCAAAAACTGAAATTCACATTGAAACCAAGTGAGAATCACACAATTCACACTACAGCAATATGAGCACCAAATAGACCAGACAACAGAAACTATCTGTCAAAACTCAAAAGCTTATAGTAAAACCAACTTATCATCACAGCATAACAAATCTTCTTAGTATAAATATGGAGGAAGTGAAAGAAGATGGAGAAGAATACGAACCAGTATTAGGAGTGATCCAAGCACACCTCTTCTTGGATTGTGAACCATGAGGAGGAGATTCCAACACACCATCAGAAGCAACACTCCTAGGCTTTGACACAGCGCGCTTCCTTGTACACCCCAAGCTATTAGACCGAGTCAATCTTCCAGTAGAAGCCCGGCTATGAAACGAGTCAGTGGATGCATCAGACGAGCACGAAGCATTGAGAGACAAGTTACAATGCAGCAACTGCTCATGCCGGCGCAGAACACTAGCAGAATGTGACTGAGGCGAAGCCACAACCGAAGACATTTCATAGGACTTCTTCTCTTTGGCCTCGTTGTACAATTTCTCAGCTTTCCTCAGTGGCTTTGAAGCTGTTTTCCGAGAACTCAATGACCCTGTCTTGTTCCCAGCTGGTCCAAACACAGGCCTTGCAGCCTCTGAGTCACCAACATTCATAGACCTCAATCTAGGACCTGACATTGACACTATTTTTTTGGTTCAATTTCCTTTTTTGTTTGTTACTTCACCACTCACCCCGTCAGAGAATTCTGTCTTCTTCTTTTTTTCCTTCTAAGTTCTAACTATCCATCAGCTACCCAGAAAAACTCACAGAAACACCACTCTTGGAAGCTTAAGACACAATAGAAAACTTGATCACTGAAACTTTTGGCGAACACCTGGTGTGCAGTGATGTGGGTTTCTAAACAGATCTCAAATATGCACTGAACTCGGTATCACTGAAAACACATCCAAAGCTTGCAATTTTAGAGGCATTGAGAGACCAAACCCGCATTCCTCTGATACCCAGATTCCGAAATCAGCTCAAAACCCAGAAAGGTTGAAGCTGGCGGTGGGTGCTGCTGACACAACAGGATCAAGTTGTTGACCCTTTTGAGCAAAAGCTAGGGTTTAAGCTTAGTTGTACTGTGTAGGAGTGGTGGGTTTGGAAATGAGGTTAAAAGAGTCTCCAAAGGTTGAGATTGCATTCTGCATTGTGGAGAAGGAGGTTGCTCTCAGCACTGCAACCTCGCTTACACGCATTCCTCAGCCGAATTCATGCTTCGTTTATTTTCTTGTCTTTTCCTTTTTCTTTCCCAGAAAAATAGCAAAGAAATTTTCCGGGAAAAGGGGTGAGGTTTGGGAGTGAGAATAACAAAAACGTTGAAGATTGAAGAGAGAGAAGAGAGGTTTGATCAAAACAAACGAAGATACAGAAGAAGAAAAAATGTGGGAGATGAGATGAAGTGAGAGAATGGGAAGAGTAAGAAGTAAGAACGCCTCTTGAGTGAGTGACGCAAGCATCAGCCTTTAGAAAACGAAATTATTTAAAGTCAAGTTTGGTAAGAATTAAAAAAATATGGTACTATATTTTCTATTTTATTCTTTCAAATAGATTCATTTATTGACTCGAACTAATTTGGTTAACAATACTGTTTAATCTTCATAAAAAAAACACAACGATTTTTAATATTAAAAAGTATAAAAGTGGTAAGAATAAAAAAAAAATCACTATATTAAAATTAAAATAAATGTGAAATAGCTTTTTAAATGTAAAAATCTGTTATCAACTCTTTTTTACTAACCGGTGGGAAGAAAGGCAGGCCACTTTTTAATTTTTTTATATAAAATGTTAAATTTGAATTTTTAATAATTTTAATTGATTTGATATTAGAGTCTAAAAATAATAAGTGTAGTGAGTAGCTTAGAGAATAGTTAAATGATAAAATAATCTAATAAAAAATAGAGATGAAAAATAAATGATTGAAAAATAATTTTATCTCTTAAACATATAATTAAAGGTTATATTTTAAGTTCATGTATATGAAAAACAATTAAAAAAGCCGGTACCTTATAAATCTCATATCTCAAGAGATTATCGTCAAAAAAAGTATCTCAAGAGATTAGTACTGCAATTTTTTTTTACTGAACTATTACCGTAATTTTTGAATGGTTAAGAATTGAATTTCAAGTTGATGCATGTGCAAAATATCTCTTAAAAAAAAGTTGATCCTTTATAAATTTCAGTATCTTCTCAATTCTCGATCTAGGAATATCAAAGCTATAAAAAGAGAGAAATATTATTCTTATAGATTAGTACCTCGTTAGTATTTATATCAAGAAGGATACAATGATAAAAAAAAATATCAAGAATAATACGAGTGTAAAAAATTATAGTTAGCCACCAAAATTCATTTTCGCCCTTTTATTTTGTCGGTTACAGAGGATTAGGGTCTAGGGATGTTAATTATGGATTACTCAGCTCATTAGGAATGAGTTATGGGTTAATATACTTTTTAGAAAGGGTTAATAATTTGTTGAGATGAATTGAACTGAACTAATTAAGTTAGAGTTTTCTTTTTCTGCGAATCCTTGATTGTTTGAGTTAACTAGGTAGTGATTCCAAATTACATCAAAGAACTCTCTTAAGATAAGTAGAACGAAAGAAAATAAATAAAGGTATACATAAAAAGGAATATTAGGTTTTTTTTTATTGTTTAAAGGAAGAGAACAAAGAAAGAAATATATATTTTTTCTTTTTATTGTTTAAATAACTTTTTTTATCACCGTTGGTTGCAAAAACCCTTCTTATTCGAACTTTTTGTTTAGCATATCATTAAGCACGGAAAGAAAATAGTTACACTTTTCAACCTTCTATATTTTGAGATTATTGTTAATAATGCAAATATATAAACAAAGAGGAAGAAAAACAGACAACAAATGGGAGATGAAGAGATTTAACTCTATTCAACGTAATACAAGTAATGTACAAGAGTGAAAAGAGAGAAATATAAAACCAATAAGTAATAAAACCAAACTACTTTAACAAATAAGTGAAATAACAAAAATACATATTATTTAATATATTTCCTCAAATTCATGATGCATAAATAGGAACTATTGATAGTTTATTAGTTAAAAAAGGAAAACGCTAAGTGGAATGCGATTTTGTAAACAAATCAGCATTTTGCATAGAAGAAGAAACCAAAGTTAAGGTAATGGTTCTTGAAAAAAGTAATGTCTAGTAAAATGACAATCAATCTCAATTGGTGCATTCATGGAAGACCCAGTTGCAGATGATTTGCATTGCATTCATATTATCACAATGCATAGGAATTGGAGTAGAGAGTGAGACAGCCATATAGTCAAGTAACCATCTCAACCAAACTATTTATGCATTGGTGGATGTCATGTCATGACTTGATACTCAACTTCTATTGAGAATCTAGACACAATTGTTTCTTACTCTTGCAAAAAATAAGATAATCCCCCGAAAAATATGTAAATTTTTGAAGAAGACTTATGATCAATGGAATCACCACCAATCTGCATTAGAGTAAGCATGCAACTCCAAGAAGATAGCGAAGGATGGGAAGAACAATCGCCCAATAAACAACAGTTGAAGAATCGACAAACAGATTAATTACATGTACAATATAAGAAATATCAAGTTTAATAATGGTTAGATACACCAAATTCACCAAATTTGAGCACGATCCAAAACGGTCTACAGTTATAAATCGAAAATCTACTGTATGGTGAAATGCAAATTGCACGAATTACACTACAGTTTTTCCTCTTTGCGAAAGTTGTGACTTGAATCAAACTTGTAAGGTTAGCAATGAGTATTTATATCTCAATATTGTCCTCATTTGCTAAATCAATTGATTTTTTCCCATCAAAGGAGGTAACTCCATAAATCATTTGCTATATGCAGAATGTGTTTGTTGACACTCCAAATAAAGGAGGTGTGAATAGAGAAAACATTCACAAGTCTTACTTTTATGTTTAGTCTTTCCAAGTCAAATTAGTTGTAATTTCACTGTAGATACCTATATAATTTATAAGCAATATCATATGCAGTAGCCAAGTTTTATATTATCAACCACCATATACCAACTACAAGGACAATCAACCACAATATTCACCAAAACATTAAAGAAAAAGTAAGTACTTTGCTTTGGAAGTAGAGACTGAAAAAACTAGTAATAAAGTACAATTTCGGAAAGCTGATTTTCTAAGTTCATTAGATGAAATAGGGGTTATGCGAAGGTAGAAAGATTGGATTGGATGGGGAAAGCTTAGGGGGTTGAGTGCAAGTTTAGATTGTAATTCAGACACCCTGAACCATAATTTGGAAACTGTAAACTATTTTTCATTTACAAATAACATGTTTAGCAAAAACACAATTAAGTCAAAATTGAGCGTAATTTTAATTCCAAACCATAATTTAAGTAACACTTTCTCGTTAGGGTAAACCATAGTTTTACAAACTACAATTTAAACGCATCTAAGTAACCATCCGGATTTAAACCAGTAATCTTTCTTCTTGGTCATCAAAATCTTTTACCACAAGTATACGAAGGAAATACATAATTGATCATATCAAAAGTAAATTCTTAGGTAAAGTTCATCTATAAAAAATAATCTAACAACACACTCTTTTAAACACTCATTTATTAAAAATCACAAAAATTTAAAAGTTTTATTTTTTTATTTAATTAGTCTCATGTTTTTATTTTCTCTAATAAATTTTAACTAATTATAAAGAATAATATATTAAAGAGTGTGATGCTAATAGTCTTTATTTATTTATTTATGATATCATTGATGAGAACCTTAAAATCATCACTTCAAGAAGAATTTTACATAACCATCAATCTCGTCCAAAATTGCGTGAACTTTTTTACAACCAAAAGTGACAAAAGCAAATGCCAAATCTAATTGCCCCATGCATCGGAACTTATACAAAAATTATAGCACCATCAATCTTTTTCGGATTCCAGCACCACCAAATATGAAATGCAAGCCTTATGAATTAAAATTTACACAAACAAATGCACCCCTTACTTGGCCCAAGTCCATTCTCAGCTAAACCTCTTTGAATTGACCAACATGTAGGGTAATTTGCTGACATAATCTTTGTATGGAATCAACTGGAAATGATAATGCCAAAATGCTACTGTTACCCTCCATGACCGTGAGAATAAAATGACGCCAATAAATTCCACATTTGTTCCACTACTAGCAAACTGTTTCAGACAAGTTGAACCGGTGTACAATCAAATACACACCAACTGTTCCACTACAAGCCTAAGTGAGGAAGAAAAACAATAACAAGAAAGGATAAACATGAGAAGCAATGAAATTACAAGAGACCTGCCAATTAATTTATATAGTTACAACTGCATGGCTTCTGAAGGATGAACTCAGCAAGGCTTAATTTCAAAACCTATGCTCAGAAGCGTTCGAGCTGACTCCATTGCTTTCTCACCCCCAAGCTCCAGCGCTTCCCCAGTTAGTTCTCCTTCGGTGTCCACTGACCATTGAGTAGAAATTTTCTTGTTTTGTGGGGAATCGGGTTTCTTCACCTGCAAACTGCTCATGGAGGCAGGTGCTGCAGCAGCCACAAGAGGAGCACTTGGTGGCCCATGTCGTTTCTTGGGCACTGGCATGTCATGGTCATGTACACCCTTGTATGTTATGATGACGGCATCTGAGTTATCTACAGCGGTCTCAATGTGCTTTCTGACAGGACATCCAGCAGAAGTGCATCTGTAGTAGTTCCTGAAACATTCATGAGTTGATCAGAAGAAAAGAAATAGATCATAATTTCAATGGCCAAACTAAAAAAACACAAGGGGAAGTCAACATGCCATATAGAAGATGAGGAGGGGGGGCAGCTGTTTGGTTACTGTTTCAGAAAACGACTAATTTTTTAAAGATCAACAAACAGAAGAATAAGTTTGACTTCTTTTATTTGAAGATTTTGAATCTATCTCCTAATATTTTGTACCTATGGAAAAAACCAGAACAATCTGAAGCTGTTTTTGTTCAATTTTAAAAGAAGTGATTTGTACTGTGGTATCATTGTAAGAAATGCTAAACTAGTGGAACATAAAAAAACATGCACTTATATTCTTTTCCTTTTCCCAACTGTGTTTCTCTTCTCCGCAAGTATGTCTGCTGACATGCTTTTTTTCCCATGGAGCAGAGCTCTTACTGGTCGGGATTTCTCCATACACCAATGGTCACTCACTCTATATTTCATGGCAGTCACTTTCAAGCATGAGGATACACCCTCCCCTACAACAGCCCGCAACCACCACCATAGTCTCACTGAGAAACTGCCAGCGCCTAGCATCACAGTTCCAGTGGTGCAGGCATGTTGGGGTGAAGATTTTAAGAGATGAACGTCACAAAATTATTCTGCACATATTTTTTTTAAGAAATACTTTACAAATTGTTACTCCAAACAATTTTTTCAGTCTATTGTTTAAAAAAATTATTCTAAAAGGACCTAAACAAGTTTTGAAATCAAGGACAAAAACAAATTTTGAAAATAAATTAGAAAAACAATTTCAAACAAGCCCTAATGGCTAGCAAATTTTATTTTACAGAATTGCTGCTTCATCGCTTGGACATCTGTCCCTGTCCTTTTGCCCAGACAAAGCAGTTCCTCTCAGCATAGCAAGGAAGCAAAAGGACTATACCACCACCTACATATCTTTGCTTTAGAAGATAAGAAATCTCATCCTACCAGTTTTGGAAGGAATGTACCAATAGTTATTCATAGTGCAAATGATGCAAACACAAACTAAGTATGCCAAAACCAAAAAATAAAAAGAATTAAAAAAAAAAAAAATACTTGTATCCAAATGGTTTTGGACAATAAAATGCACATGTATGTCCCAGTTACTGACACTTGTTGATTTTGAGCACAGAAAATCCAGTGAAAATACATTAAGCTATGTAAATAAGATGCTTCTTTCATTACTTGTTGCACCAAGGAGAGAAGAATATGCATCTAAAACACGATACATAATGTCTGAAACTCCAGACCAAGTTAGGTAAGGTTCCAAGACTTGATAGGAGACACAAATAGAAACACCTAACTTCATAGACTTTGCCAATATCTCACTATAGCTGTTAATAAAATTTCCAGAATGACTGATTGGCTGTTAACAGATATTCTTCATGGAGGGAAAATAAATCAGTATATGACTCAATCTCATACTGACTTACTATTTATAAGTGTTCAAAGGTTTGATTCCATGACAGAGAGAAAAATACAGACTCCCAATTTTTTTATTTTGTTATGCACAAAGCCAATCATTATATTTTGGAGGGATAAATCCACCAATGCATTTTATTTTGGGAAAATCCACCTAAAAGTTAATTCTGATTGCTAATAATGTAGTCCACAGTCCACACTCAAAAGATGTACAACAACAATGAAATAAAATTCAACTAATTTAGAATTTCTGACAATTGGTTTTACCATGTTATATGGCAGTAGGCCTAAAAACAAGACCTGCCTTTATGTAAATGACTAACGACATCCAATTTCAAAACAAAACTTGTGCCAATGATCACAAAAGAGCTCCTCTAACATGTATCAGCAAATTCAAGTTATCTTTGTTTTAGACACTATGCAGTTTTCTTTTAACTGTGTACACATTTTGCTGTCAACAACTTGCAACTGAACACTGAAGATAACAGCAATTCCAGTTTTCAGGTTATTTGTTACTACTCCATATTATGAGCTTTGGTTTCTTTAGCAAACAGAGAGAACCAACAGTTATATGGTAGTCTGAAATGATATTACTGATGAACAAGAGTCCGTATATATTATCTTGAAGAACCAATAAATTCAGTTTTAAATAATACATGCTGCCATGATGAATGCAGCATTTCTTGGAACATAAGAAAGGGATAGACAAGTCTCAGTCTAACACAATTCATATGCCTTCGATATAATAATTTTTGCAAACTGTTTCATTTATTAATTTGACACACAGTCCATGTTTGTTTTGGCCTAATTCTCCCACAAAAATAGCTTCTATCTAAAAGACCTCTAAGCAACTTTTTATTCTGTTATTCCAAACCAAAACTAGGCTAATACAAACATGCACAGAATACAAGTGCCTTTATCCTGGGTCACTAAATACGAGTTTTTTAGTTCAAGTTTAAACCTACACAATTAAGAAATTATTGATAAAGCTCAGTAATTAGCACTCCCACAGAAAAAGAAAAATTTTAAAAGAATATATATAGGGGCGATATTTTTAAAAACTAGCAAAAGTTAAAAAGAAAGGGCACTAGCTAGAACTAATGTATTTGCATTGCATCATTGTCTTTGAACTGCTTACAAGCAAATAAACCACATGCAATTTCTTACCAGATTTTACAATTTTATCAGTTTCTATTTTTAATTTGACACCAATTAAACAACTTAATTTTCACCGACAATGTATAAGGATACTAATTTGTCAAGGCAAAAATATGAAAAACATGTTAAGTACTGGACAAATTAAAAAAGAAAACAGAAAGTAAGCAATAAATAGGCATTCACCTGGGATGTGGATTTCCTTTCACCATTTTCTGCCCATACTTGCGCCATCGGTAACCATCAGCAGATATCCCCACATCCCCTGCTGCATGTACAACAAACTTGGATTTTTTTCCAGGTTTTACTGGAGAATCCAAGTCTGTTAAGTCACCTTTCTTCATTCTGGTTATCAAATTAAAGGAAAGAACATTAAATATTATATCCTGCCACAATAAAATGGGTTTATTGTCTAAATTTTTTTCCATAAAAATAAGAGTTCATATGCAAACTTGCCTTTTTTTCGGCTCTGGCTCATTTACATGTTCCTCTTTCAAAATAACATTACCATTACCACTAATATTAGATGTGTTTTGTCGTTTCTTATCAGTGCTGCAGGGTGCTTCTTGTAGAGATTCTTTTGAAGAAATGGATGGATCAGCATCCTTCAGAACTCGGATAGGATGCTCCAGAACACTGTTTTCTACAATGGGTTCATTGGAAGACAGAAACTTATTTTCCCTAATGGAATTAGTCTTCCGCGGAGGATCATGACTGTGCTCACTTTTATAAACAATCTCTATCACATGACCTGAATCATCACAGCATTCAATCTTCTTAGCACAACAATCTGAATGAGTACACCTGTAATAGCTTCGAGAACCTGTAGGACTCTTCACTTGCTTCTGACCATACTTCCGCCAGTGGTATCCATCAGATGCTGACGTCCTTGCAACAGAAACAGAAGATAAGGTTTTGCGACCAGAAGGATTTTTCTTATCTACTTCTGGCACATGTGCGTTATTGACCTTTGGAGTAGATATTTTCTGTTTTGGTACGGTTGGACTAGAAACAATTGATAAAGATTGTGTAACAGAAGTAGTTGATAGATCAGACAATGGAGTTGAACACACAGACACCTGAAGCCGATTTTCTGTCTGAGTTTGGAGTGGCTGCGCTGCTCCTCTTTCAATAATTTCCTTTTCAGGAGATCCAACTGTCTCCTGAGCATGAAATGATCTACTTTAGTGCAAAAGAAGCCAAAATAATGCGGATGTATGGAACATACGACTTTCTGATGCTTAATTCGAACAAAAGATGTTAATTTTTACTATCAATTTTTTAGGAAATTTGTTTTGTGTGTTGCACTTTCATGTCATATTGCATAATCTAAACTGTTTGTATGCACGTACATTGATACACAAACCAAAATGCAACTCTGAACCCATCATCAATGCTCCTAGGCTGAATTGGGATGGGAAGCCAAATTCCAAAAATCAAGCTTACTGGTTCTTAACAAAGAGTCATACTAATATTCAAAACTTAATTGTGAAAAAATGAGTCATCAAACTCCAGGTCCTGGGGGCTGTAATAGCATGTCAAGGATCACTTCTCCTAAAAGCTCAGAGTTGGACATAAGCTCGAGAATGGTTTATGGGTGTGCTTGATACATGTTGAGGACAAGAACAGCACAGTACAAGTAATCAAGAAACATAACTTTTTGTCCAGGATTATGTTTGATGGACAATGAACATCACAATAAAATAACATTATTTTTACCAAAATATCCTTTTTAATAACTATCATTATAAATTTATAAAATCAGAATATACGGGATCAAAATCAGATCTCAACGATCTCTACCTTCAGCCCTTTATTGATCTCGCTCTGTTTCCAGATATTATTTGCAGGATCAAAATCAGATCTCAATAACCATAGAGATTACGACACTAGATGACAGAACAAAAAAAGGAAGTTGAAGAGATCCATCAAGCACCTTCATGATTTCAAAATCTTTCGATTCATTTCTTCAAAGCCCCTTCTTTTTCATCATTTCACCAAGCTAATTAATTTTATTTCCCCATCATCTGATTTTTGGACGGAATTGACACATAATTATTTTACAACAAAAAATTTCTCTTTTTTGTTTTTTTCCTATTGATACCTCATGCTTAATCGTCAGGCCTTCTCCACGGCACTTGGGTATTTATTAAGGCCAACTTGTATTTATTGTCATCATATAAAATGATATAAACGGAACTTGAATGTGTGAAAGAGACCATGCACGAATATCACTGTGTTACAATGTGGATTGTGAACGTGTGAAAGAGAGAGGGGAGAGAGAAGGATAATTTTGACATTTCTGTTTATCAGCCTCCGGACAAAAAGTTGTCCCGTGGTTGAGTAAGTTATAAATTTTTAAACTTTTGTCCAGTTCTGTTCTCCAATTATTATTTAAAACAAACATGGGACAAATGCTTTTGTGCTGTCCGGTCCTTTAAAATTTAGCAATCAAAAGGACCCTATATCTCTACTGGTTTGTGACTGTAGACTTTTTAGTATTAAATGCACCATCAGATAGACATTTCCTAAGTACATTAGATATTAGATATCAATGTTAAAATGAAGTGTAAACCACAGAGATAGGAAAATTATTCTAAGAATCTTGACAAACATCATGCAGGAATTGCATAAAGCTTCAGGTCTCAATTTTGAAAGCAGCCAATTATTAGTTGCAGCAGGTACCTTTGATAGGATGTTGGATTATTGCAGCCCAATGTTAGATTCTGGACATTACTTCTTCTTTTCTTCTTTTAAGTTTCAAGCAATTATATTTTTTTAGGTTTCAAGCTCCTTCTATGGTATGCATCATCAGTATATTTTGAAGAGCAGGTCTGAACACTTTTTTAAGATGAAGCCTCGGGTCTGAACACTTTTTTAAGATGAAGCCTCGCATCTGCTTACACTTTTTAATGAGATAAAAAAAGTGGAATCAGGAGGCTTGAGAAGTCTTTACCTAAAATAAGTTTCATAATTCAAATCCCCGAGTTGGAAGATTTATTGTAAAAACCGAGCGATCATTCTAAATCCAAATTCCTAAGTCCTAATCTGTACTCACTCAAAACTAACCTGACCATCATCATCTAGTAGACCTATAAAACAAAGAGGAAGATGAAAGAAAGAAAATAGAGGAACACACACACACACACACACACACTTCATTCTACCTTTCAAGCAGTTCAAACTTCACAGTTATAATAAACACTTGCCACAAAAAAAAAAGTGCTTTAAAACAGAGATACAAAAATCTAGTGAACCTATATATAGCAACTGATACATAGGAACAAGCAACTAGCAAAACTCTTTAAACGGGTTACACTTACACTACATACTAAAATCCCTAATCAGAGCAACAACTACTAGAAACCCTTCAAACATACGATCGCATCAAAAACGAGATTTAAAACCTCATTCAACATAATTAAATTAAATCAAATATCCTAAGACAAATGCTCTCTAACCTTACTTTCGGCTTTGCCACCCGAATTCGGCGCAGTAGAGCTCCCTTGCAAATCTGTCACATCAACCACACAATTAACTTAAAAATAAATAAATATTCATTCCCATATAAATAAAAAAGGACACACAATGAACGAAATAAATAGTTAAATACCGTCAGTCCGATGCTGCACAGCAAGGGTTTCAACCGAAGAGGGAACACCACCGCCTAGGGTTTCTAAGTTGGACTCCGTACGAGGCTCGTTGGAGCTCCGTAACTCGCCACGCTGCGACTTGGCGGCGGACGGCGATTCGGCGACTCGTTCTGTTTCCTTGGTGTGTTGTGGTTTTTGGTGAGAATCGTTTCCTTTGGTGTCTGGCTCTGGGAGAGGTTGGGGGCTGCGGCGCTCGGCCATGGCGCAGTAGCGGAGGGAGAGAGAGAAATGAAGGTTTGGAGAGGCTGTGCTGTGCGTTTTATGGTGTCGAAAAGAGAAACGGTTCGGGTTTCGCGAAACGCCACAGTTTGTGTGAGAGAGAGTTTGCGGGAGAGGGGTGAGTGTCTCTGACCAGCATTGACTCAGGTGCCTCTCTTTTCCCAAGAGGACAAATAGTTCAATCAATGTTCGCATTTATTCAAACTAAATTAATTATTAGACCTCTCCACTTCTACTTTACTAACACTAATTCAATCTAGTAAAAAGGGTTACGTAGTACTTTCTTACTACTGTAGTAATGAATTTAAATTTATTTTTTTATTAAGAACTATGCTCACATTAATTAATTATAGGATAAATAATTATTTTTTTCCTAAATATATAAAGTATTGATAAATTTATTTTTGAGAGATAAAAATTCAAATTTTTATCCCTAAAAGTGAAAAAAGTGTGACAAATTTATCCATATGTTAACTTTCATCCGTTACCATTAATATCAAGGATGAATTTGTTAGCGCACTATATATTCAGGGACGAATTTGTCAGCTCTCTATCCAAAATATAATTTAATCTTCATATTCTTCCTTTTCTAATTATTGAAAACATAAAATTATAATAAACACTTAAAAATTAGGAAATAGTATAATATTGATTAATAAGCATAATTTGTATATTACTCTAAAATTTATATTGTAATAACATTAGATAATGACAAAATCAAGTTGGATCTTTTTTTTTTAAGTTGTAAGGATTAATTTAATGACTGTGCATTTTTGTTGGATCTCATATTTTGGTTAAGGTACTGTCACATTGTAAATTTATTGATTAATAAACATAGTTTGTATGTTGCTCTAAAATTTATAAAATTTATATTGTAACAACATTAAACAATGGCAAAATCAAGTTGAGTTTTTTTTGTAAGGATTAATTTAATGATTGTGCATTTTAATTTATTTGAATCTCATATTTTGGATAATATTATATCATATTTTTGCTTTGAAATTTCTAATGTAATGGTATCTTACCCAAAATATGAATCCGAACAAAAATGTATAGTCATCAAGTTAATTCTTATAAAAATATGAGACCTAACTTGATATTGTCATTACCTAATGTTGTTATGATAGAAATTCAACAACAATAAATAAATTATGTTTATTAATCAATATTATACTTATTATTATGTTTGTTTTAACTTATGTTTGTTTTCCTAATTTTTAAGTATTTACTATAATGTTATGCTTGTAATAATTAAAATAAGAGAACGTAAAGATTAAATTATATTTTGGATAGAGAGCTGATAAATTCATCCCTGATATTAACGGTAACGGATAAAGTTAACAAAGAGATAAAATTGTCACACTTTTTTCACTTCCAGAGATAAAATTTTGAATTTTCATCTTTTAGGGACAGATTTGTCAGCGTATTACACAATCAGGGATGAAAATGACTATTTACCCTTAATTGTATTTCAAACATAATCATCTTTATAAAAACTTTTTTTAAACAAATATCTAAAGAAACATACTCATTGGAAAAAAATTATAATTTATTTTTGAGAAAATAGGTGATGCACCAATAATACAAATTACTTTATTCACAAATTATTATTATTATGATAAATTTATTAAATTTTACAATAATTATCTAATTATATAAACTATTGTTTTATTTTTTATTTTACAATGTATGTATATCCATTATATTCTTTATATATAAGAAGTTAATATAATTATTCTACATTGTTAATTTGTATATTATTTATTTAAATATATTAAAAAAATTGATTGAAATGCATTTACAATTTTTTATATATTTTTTCATTCAATTATAAATGATCATATAACATATTTTTACTGATTTTGTAATGACTATTTTAAAAGTTATTATAGAACAATTTTTTTAATAATATACACTAATTTTATAATT
>PYAF01005082.1:637181-648469 GCA_007407185.1 Glycine tomentella | reverse complement strand
TTTTTTTTTTTTTTTTTACCTCTCCGATATTCTAATTAATCGAGTGCTTAAATTATCTTATTTAAAAAATGATTTATGATTAAAATTTTATTGAAAGAAATTAAACATATACTTAACATATTAAATTCAGCTTTACTTAATATGAAACTAAAAAATGACTAGACATTAATTAAATTAGCACAAATGTTTAGAATTATATATTTATAAATTGAAACTATGAACTTTTAATTTTAAATTTTGGATCTTTTAAAGTTTCACCCTCAAACACCTTGACTTGTACTAAGAAATAGTAATCCAAGTGCGAATCAGGGGAAAAGGAGTGACCCCCATTGCGTGTTGCCTTCCTGTCCTCGATTTTCTATCTCTCTTTTCATGAAAGTTGATGATCTTTGTTGTGCAATTAATGTTGTTGGTACTAGGAAAGTAGGAAACGCCTTACCAACATCTTAACTGTATAATCGTGGGCTCACAACATAAACCACCCTCCAAAGTCCAGTCCCCCCCCCCCAAAAAAATTAAATAATTGTATGATGATGGTCGGTCTCTTCAATGGGTTAGCTAGATTTCTTGGTGGAATAAAGAGTGTTTTTTTTGACTTTGAAACATAGAAAATAGTTCCCTTCTACACCATTTTCCTAAAGTGAGTCTTTCTTCTTCTTTTTTCCCCCCTTTTCCCACCTTAATTTATGCTCACTAGGTTGCCAATTGCATAATGCGGTCCATTCTCAATGTAAGGCTCTAGGAACAGTGGCAGTAGCCAAGAATCTACCATGTGCACCCTCTAGTTGGTGACCATTCTTCACTTGAAAAACAATAATCCATTTCAATTTGGGATTTTGAGCCCTTCGGCTAATTTGTCTCATCACGTGAAGCAATGCATAGGACCAATATTTATATTTTTGCCCATAACAAGGTGCAGTTTATGTTAGTGATATAATCTTACCAGAGCTTATATCTAACAATTTTAATTTTTTTTTTCACTTATGACTTTCTAATTCTTTTTTTTTTTCCATCTTCTCTACCTCCAATGTGTATATAGATTATACTCTACACCTTTTAGGGATGTTAAAGAATCTTTATCCTATATTCAATGTTTTTTAATGTCTATAAGTTTTGACTAGAGTTAGTTTTGTGACAAAATTAGAGTTGATATTTCCACTAGTGGCCCACAATTCCTTTTTTCTCTAACACGCCACTTATTTGAATGTTAATTGGAGAAATGCTAAGCACACGAGACTTTCTGACTTGATTCCCTTTTATATTATATAGACAAAATCTTCACCTACAAGAATACAGTAATTGGTGTTTTCACATGGCAAGTTGGACTCTTCATGAAACATGCGCAGAAACTGTCCGGTTTATAAACAAACCTCCAAGTTGGGTCAATACGCATAAATATTTGATTGTGTGTGTGAGAGAGTAGACGCATTAACTCATTAAGAACTCACCTCACAAGCAGCTAGTGAGTAGAGGGTGAAAATGAAGCGTCAGTGTCTAATGATTTGCATTGATTAAGGGTGAGGCTTAATGAGTAACATGAAATCAACCGACAAAATTACTTTGAATAATCATAGCATTTCCACTAATATTTTAATGCGGACATTGTGTATGATATCCATTTCTTTAATCATGCCACCATACTTATATTTCAAACCACGTCAAATTAATGTTACTGCAACAGAGGGACCACTTCATGAGGTGCATCATGATATATAACTATATATAAAAATAACACTATAGTCTATAGTAGTAGTATTATAGGTGGATATATATCGTGGCAAACCCTCTCTAGATATCCAACGGTGGAGGGAGAGAACATGATGAAGATCTAGTCAAACTTTCTAAATTAATAAACCATCATGCGCATACTTCTGTGCAAGCCACAAATAAGGTTCAACTACTTGAGAGTAAACCTTTCACATACAGCACTTTCACAGCATTCCCAAACATCATGCCAACACAACACATTACTCACTTGATAATTAAGATAGGAAGTCATTATTTGGTCTTATAGAACAAATTGGAGTTCTCAATTGTTGAAAGCAGAGGCTAACTTCTGTACATTTTTTTTAAGTCAGCTTCCTTTTATATTTTATTTTTGTAATACATGTTTTATTTATTTTTATATCAAATTAAATTAACATTTTTCTCTTTAACTAATTTATAGATTTTTTTTTAGTTTCTTTACCTACTTTAAGCATAGTGAGACGCACAATTGCATTTGTTAAGCCCGCGGCCTGCACAAATCCTGACTTAAGTTTTTTTTTCTTTCTGATGTAATTTAATAAAATATTTTTGTGGTTTTGATGTAATGTTTTTTTGTTTCTTTTTTAAGAATTTTCTGATTTTTTAACCGCCTTAATCTATACACTCGGTGCATGGTAATATAAATAAGTATCCTACTGAAATTTCTATGGAAATTAAAAGTCAACACCATTGTATTTGTAAGGTAAACTTGTAATCTTTGTCCTTTAATTTAGGTTTTAGTTCTTTATTCAATTTAGTCTTTTAAATTATTTAGGTCTTAGTCTTTATTTTGGTGAGAAATTGGTCGAGTTTTTTTGGTACAAAAACGTAGGGGGTGCCATTTTTAGTAGTGTTTCTACTGAATGACGTTTTATATATATTTAAAAGTTTACCCTCTCATTTTCTCAAAAAAAAAAAAAAAAAACCTCTTATAGATTATTCATTAAAAATTACAGAGGGGATTTTAAAATGGGTGGGAGAACATATATGTGGGGGTTGAATTAAAAGTTGAATTTAAACTATGGTTGATTCATCTACTGACAGCTTTAAATTATTCAGTAGTCGTTACGGCGTATTAATTTGTTTTTGTTGTATGTTCTGCAGTTCTGGTCTGGAAGATTGGAGAACAGTCATACACTTGGATACTAATTTTATCCCTTGTGGTGAACACAAGAATGATCGGGGAAAACATAATGGAAGTTCTAACTTATTGTATGTCGGGATATTAGGTGGGAAGTTTAAAAGTATTTTTACAAGTGACATTTTTTATTTTATTTTATGCTTTAGATATTAAGAATGTATATCAAATTTTTAAAAGAGTATTTTTTTTAGTTTTATCTAATCATAGCCTTAATTTTTGTTTGTTGCAGCATGCAGACATGGAATTATTTATGTTCAATTTGCAGATCAGCGAAGTAACATAAAAAAAGGCCTCGAAATTCAAATTCGTCATTATAATGAATATATGGTTGAAATATGTTTTTGATAATTGTAATATAGTTGATTTTAATTTCATTACTTAAACTTATTTTTTCTTTATTTTTTCTGAATATTACATCATCTTTTAATAGACTTTAAATGATCGAGAAATACTAAAATTAAATATATAAAAATTTAGATAATAAAATATAAAAAATAGGCAATAAAAACAAAAATAGACTGAATAGTAGGTATAAAAAAAGCATATTTAAGTATAAATTAATTATTAAAAGTGTCTTTAGCATACTTAAGTCTAAATTAAGAAAAAAAACATATTTAAGTCTAAATTTATTATTAAAAGTGTCTCTGTCACCAAACGGTTATACTATTTTCCATTCAACTAGCTTGAACATTTAGAGTTGTTAAATTAAAAAAAAAAATACCCATTAAGAATCAAAGATAAAAGCAATAGGTTTCTTCTAAAAGAATGTTACATGTCAATATTTTTTTAGGTTTTTTCTAAAATATGTTATACGTCAACATTTTTTATCTCGGATTCAAGCAGAGTCTGTCTACTGGGATTTACAATAATAAACACGAATCAACTAAGATTTTTTATTTTTTATTATTAACCAACTAAGTGGTATGTATGATTTTTCCGTTCAATTATATTATCCTCAACTAACTTTATAAATCATCCCATTTTTTCTTAAAAATTCAACTCACTACACCAAAACAATTCCTTTTATGTAATCCAAACAAAAGCAGACTTACATTTATGAATTAGAATATAAATTAATTATCTTACAATTTTTCCTAGAAATTAATAGTACATAAAAATATAGTACTTAATCCAAACTCAAACCAAAATGCAACTTCGGGTACACGATACACACGCTTCGTAACATAAAACTGAAATACAGAATATCTTGAATGATTTAAATTCATGAACAAAACTTCTGAGCTACGGCGAGCAGCTCCCTACAATAATACCGTCTGAAAATGAGAAATGTCCGACAGGAACACAGGTGCACAAAAACCCAACCCTCTGCGGCTCTGTCCCAAAGACACTGATGTGAACCACCAAACAATTTTTTTTACTGGAGAAAAGAATAAGGTGCTCTCTTCGTTACACTTACGGCGTTTGACAAAATTGCTACAAAAGAAGCCTCCAAGGAATAGAAGGCATAGAGTTCTTCTGGATGTCATATCCTAAATGGAGGGTTCCCTGAGCAAGATTGGTCAAACTTTGCCCTTTTAAACTTCGATTTCTCGACAGCAATTTCTTGGAAAAGATTAGGCCCTCCAAAGCTATGCTTGAAGCCCCTTATCTTCTTCCTCTTCCCTTTATCATATTCTTCATCCCTGCAATTTGTGGCAGCAAGATACAAATTTATATGCAAAATTAAGGATCAAAATAGTCCAGTCACACAATAATGACAAATCCCAACTCCTAAGCCTTCCCCCACCAAAACGCCAACATTGTGGTGAATAGCAACTCTGTGACTATAACTGCATGAAGACCATATTTTATCCATGTCTCTGAACAAAACCTGCCTAAATACATCAACATTTCCCTTTCTTTTACATTTGAACACAATATATACCAATTAGCTAAAGGAACAGGCCAACAAGTGCATCTACAAAGGCAAGATATTTTCATAGCAATCATTACATCATATTTTGGACATGACAGAAGGCCAAACAGGGAAAAAGTACGGCCTTAGGAAAAAATGAATCTTCAAGCATTTCAATTAGTCATGGCACAGGAAGAAGCACAAACTAATAACAGTCCACATTACTAGAAATAATAAACAAAAAACAACATATAGCTGAACTCACCATTCATCCCCAACATATCCAATGCTGACAGTTTTGTCATTCTTTGACTCCAAATGCTGAGATGAAGGTAATTGTATATCATCCCAAAGTGCAACTGTATCCAAATAAAGACCGTTATTTATAAAGCATAAAGGGGCAGGGTGGAAGGGGGGTGGAGTAATTCAAGTATTCCCATGAGATAATAAATTGAGCTAAATTAACAGCAGCAGTTAGTTGTATCAAGGATAACATTATATACATGGCATTAAGTATGTAGAAAAGATTCACATTCTAGACCACTTTCCAAGTAGAGTACCCCTTTAATGTTGATCATACACACAGAAAATATTTGTTTGGTTGACTTGAAGCATTAATGTGAAGCTTGAATGGTATTTAGATTTGTTAAAATGTGCAAGCAGACATGTATTTACTTGATCATAAAAAAGTATATTATGAATGGTACAAATCCAAAGACAGCAACATCAACAATTATGCAAGTCCACCTTATACAGCACTAGAGCAAGCATAAAACCACAAGGATGTGGAACATAAATTTAATGTATCATGCTAGACAAAACCATAAAGGAAATATCAATAGAAACTTACCAACTGTGTCCTCCAGACCTCGATTAGGCAGACTCATTAAACCATTATGCATTTGATCTCTTGTACTATCTTGTGCACTATCAGCCTGTCTAGCTTCAAATTGACTTACTACTGAACCACTTCCAGATATATTTTCAATTTTCGCCGCTGATGCAAGCACAGCACAGCTATGATCAATTCTCTTCCTAAATTCCCCTTCAGCCCTAGTCTCTATCAAAGATTCATCACTAGATTTAAAATTAGCACCAGATCTATAACCAGCCTTGGTTGCTTTATTATCAGAACAACTTGATAGACAAGGAAATACATCAGGTTTGGCATCTTCTGATGAGAAAGCAAGCTTATCAACCTTGTCTTTGTTTGGATTCTTCATACCCAAAGTGTGGCGTTTAATTCTCTTGTGATTCTTCTTCCGTGGGCCCAAGTATGCCATGTAATGGAAGATTGGGCGAAGATGAATCCAAGATACCTGAGACTTAAGGAACTTCTTTTTTGATTTTTTCAAAGGCTTTTGATTAAGACTCTCTGTATTCAAAGATTTATTTACTGACTCGTTAAGAATCAGTCCCTGAGAACCAACCAGATCTTGATGCACCACACTACTTGCTTTCTCACACACCGAACCAATTACAGTAGTTCCAAGCTAAAATATAAAAATAAAGTCAATACATTAAAACAATCAGGCTCAAAGCAATAGGCACACAGGATAGCACAGAAACCTGATGGTTAACTTTCGGATGAATTAGAGATGTCTTAGGGCAAATGCCATTGGTCATATTTGTGCTTGAATCTTGAAGTGCAGCAACATCAACTATCTTGACAAGATTTTTCTAAATGAAGAGAAAGGATTCACAATTCAGTAATCAAGAAAACTGAAATAGCATCAGTTCATAGGTGAGGCAAAATAAACCATATACCCATAATCTAACCAATTCATCCTTCCTTAAATGCAATCCAATCCATCCATTTAAATAAACAAGAGTAAATGGATTAGATGAGCTGGGTTATTGTGAATACTGGATGGTTAGTGATCAATCCATCTATTCCCAATCCATTGGAATATTCAACTAATAAAAATGGATCAAGTGGTTCTTCTTGATGCTACTGAAAGCTCATTTTATCTTGCTGTTGCTACTCCATTACTATATGATCCACTGGCAATGATATTGAAATAATTGAAAATGATTAATGAATGGGTTGGATGGTTTTAATTGAATAGGTCATGGATAGACTGGATTTCTTCAATAATTAAAAGATCCCAAAACCAAATAAATGGATTGTTTTTTATATATCCATTATGATCCAGTTCAAAATTTATCCAAACTATCCAATAGACATCCCTACCAATTCAGCACAAAGAGGATATTGAAAGTATCGGAATTATTTACCTTCAGAGACTGAGATTTCCAATCAGTAGCGAGTTCAACATTCTGGGGATTAATGGATGAGGGCACTATTGAAGGAGAATCTTTAATGCCCTCTTTTGAAATGACATTCTCATTGCGCAAACTATTTTTTCCAACTGGTGCAGCTAAAGATTTCAGATTATGAGGGAGACTGTAATCTTTTCCAGAGTGATCGAATGATGACAAGCATCCAAGTTCTGATTTAGCTACAGAAAGTCCATCGGGTGAGTCTTTCTGTGCCTGTGCCTCGGAAGAAAGTTCAGATCCATGTCGTTTACTTTGTATCAAGTTTTCTGCTAATATGACACTATGCTTTTGCAGAACTAGAGCATTCTTCTCAGCTTTATTTTCGACGGTACCATTTGGATATTCCTTCAACACATGGTTTGAAGTTGAAGATTCTCTATTTACATTCACATTAGTCTTCATATTTTCCTTCTTAGCAATGTCAACAGGCTTCCTTGGAACAATACTTTTTCTATCACGAACATAAAACAACATGTATGCTTGCTGGTTTAAAACTTCCCGCTCACTTACATGACTTACCTGTTTCAACAGTGCAAATTGGGTTATAATGGTAAATAACTGACTTCAATAAAACAGCAGCCTTGGGTCTGGCTTTATATAGTATTCCTCCAAAAAAAAGTCGTCATTCATCAATACATTATTTATGCAAGCCATTTCCATAGGAAAATATTTATTTTTCAATGTTTTTCAATACTATCCATAGTTATATAGAGTAAATAGAGTTAAAAAAATGCTATTCTGCATTATAATATTTATTTTTCTTTTTAGTTATCCCCATCTTGAAACACTGACTGCTTTTGCAAAGCTTATTGATATTCATAGTAGTGCCAAGATTTGCAAACACCATAAAACTAGAAAAAGAAAACCATAAAGCATATTTTCAGTACCCGGTTGTCATCCAAGGTATACCACACGTTATTTGAAGTGCGAACATAGCAGTAATAGTGTCCAGAATGAGTGCTGGAACCAGCATGAACCAGAACACCATATAGAGAGTACTTCACATCGCCATCCTGCCAAATGGAAGAAAATTGAAAGAAGCATAACATACCAGTTTAAAGTTAGAAACACATATAACAGTCAAACAGTATACAAACATTTCAAAACAAGAAGCAACAAAAAATTCTATATGGCAAAACAAATATTAGAGATATATTTTGTATTCTCTCTCAAGAATTTTGCAAGAACAATATGAGGATATGTAGTAAGATAATTTATATCAACTTCAAAAATATATATTACTTATTTACTTACATTTGAGCCACTGACAAAAGGTTTCAAGTCCAGTGCACAGCCAAATTGAACCTTCTTTTTAATCTTTTGTCCAGGATCATGGGCATGAAACCGCTTTAAGTGGATTGTTAGCACATAAGGTGCCTTATGAATTGTTAGCTGTTTGAGAGCCCTAACTTTCTGTTTGCACCGTTGACAATGGTACTCCTTCTCCCCTCCATCCAACCATTCTGCAGCCGTGAAATTTGAAAGTGCTTTTTGCAATGAATCTGCCTTGAATATTTCAAGACTTAAATCTAAGAAAGGATCAAATTTGTTGGAGCAATAAGAACACTGGTGGCATTTCACCTGGCATAAGCAACCAAAGAACTTTTCAATTGTTGTAATGAAGTAGTCGTACATTGAAGAAAAAATCCACTATAGTTGAGTTTAGACATGCTATAGTCTTGTTAGATGCATTTTCTTATTGGATACTGCATAGACACTTCAAATACTTTTAGCTGCACCTATATAATTTTTTTTTGCTTTAGTTTTTTAATGTTTATGCTTATACCAATACATACTGGAATAGTACAATAATTAGACAAAATTTAGTATTTTATTATGTATTTGCTGAATTGTGCCCATATTTAAAATATGAACTCTCTCATGATTTAAATGTTTATTTTATATTAATTTTAGATGTTGAATTGTATCAGTATTGTGTTCTATGATTTTTAAAATTTGCCATATCCCCATGTCTGTGTCATCTTTTCTCTGTCCTTCCTAGCTCAGTTAGTAAGGAAATTACTATCTAAAATTCCACCAGGAAGCTAGAAACAGTTACCTGACTCCTGAGACGACCACCAAAAATTTTATGAACAAAACTTTTCTCGTAAGCACCAGGTGATTCACTTGGTATGCCAGAAGGCAGGCAGCATTTATGCATACACTCAAGTAAATTGACCATATACTCGTGTGCATCCTCCTGCCTTGCATTTCGGAAATTTCGTGATATGCCTGATCTCATGTCAGGAATTACAAATATCAAGCTAATAAAAGGGAAAAGCGACAGAGAACAGTGCTTATTGTTCATGGATAATAAAACCAAGTAATAAACTCTCTAGTTAACTTGAAAACCAGTATTATGCCTTGTCTAACTATGTACGCATTCAAATAATTGTCCAATCATAAATAAAACACGAAACATAAGGATACATCGCAGATTCCCGACCAAATCCTCTGGGGCTAATATTCTCCCAGTCGATTGCAGTGCACGACTAACATGATTCTGTATTGCACACAGAGCACAAAATCCAGCAACGTGGCCTACAACGATTGTAAAATACAGTAATTAGAAACTCAATATAACAATAATTTCCTTCATATGTATGCATAATGGCCAACTAAAAGGAAAAACAATGAAAGCATAACCCTGTTCAACAGCACTAATTTACCAATGTCGAGTACACCAAACTGAACAAAGCAAAAGTGAACAATAAATAAATATTTTCCATCTAACAGAAGAGAACGGAAGATGAAAATGTTGGAAAGTCACTCACATGAAGTTTTATGCTTCCCACTTTGCAGATACGCAGCTAGAGGCTCTGTATACGTCAAACACTGCAATACTGAATTGAGAAAACAGGTGTTTCCTAGATTTCGCAATCCAGCTCCCTGAAAATCATGAATAGCGTCCTTAGATACTGAAAATTATGAAAACTATGACATCCCAAAGCCATTACCCAGAACACGGAAATATGATCATTTTATTTCAGCTCAAGGTTTAACGATAAAACGGAACGTGTCAATACAACTAAAAAGGACGCGCAACGAAAAAAGAAAGTCCGTAGCAGAATCAAGGACTCCTAATGACGCGAAAACTAATTTTTTTATGTCAAATTAAGTGGTGAAATTGAACTCACTATTCTGCGAAAGGTAATTCCGAAGCTGAGCTCCGGATCCAAGCCGTACTCGGAGAATTCGGAAGCGTCGTGTTTCTTAGCGACGGAACCGGAGGGGCGAGGTTCGGAGGAGGAGGAAGGGTTTAGGGTTTCGACGTGGAAATGGTTGGAGAAACCCTTGAAGGGCTTCTTGACGGGAAGAAACACGATTTTTCTCGACAGTAAAGGAGGAGTGGCGGTAGTAGTAGTGGACGAAGAAGGATCCGGCGGATTCGGAGGCTCCGTTTGGATCAGGATGGTTTCGGCCATTGGTGGAGTTCGAGAAGCTTCGAAAAGAGAAGAGAAGAAGAACACCCGGAAGAAGCAGAGGGTTTCGGCTTCTGGAAAGAGAAGTAATAGTTGAACGGTGGTGGCTACTAAACCCTACACCGCCAACAACGCAACACACTGTTGTGGCTCTTTTTTTTTTTTATTGTCTCTCTTTCTATCTCTACAATTATCAGTGGTAGGGCCTGGGCCCGGGCCCATGATTGAGTGTAAGTGTGTGGCCTTGAAAATCTTGGGTCGGTAATAGAACAACTGGGCCACTCAAACTTGAACCGCGTGGACCGGGGTGGTCAAACTTCAAACCAGGATAGATTTTTACTTATTCTTACCTTTAATTATGGAATCTAAATCCTTCTAACATAAATTAACAAATAGAAATTAATATTATCATGAAAATATAAGTTTATTGAAATCAAATTTCATTATCTTTATTTTATTATTTTATTTTTATGATTAAAACAATGATAATATTAAGTTTGAACTGATTCAATTTGTGTTCAAAAGAATTTATAGTTAGACTTGCTGAAAAAAACATTTTAAATTTGTATCATATTAAAGGTATTTTATAATAATTTCACAATTTAAGAGATTTTAGCTCACTTACTTGAGCAAAATGCATGAGTTATTATAAATCTCTTGATATTATATTCGATTCTTATCAATAAAAAAATACAGTAATTTACTGTGCTATTTGATAAAAATAATAATAATAATTGGATAATAGTGTATTTACTTTGTCAATATATTTAAATTATTTTTATTTAATATTTTGATTTAATAAGATTTTCACATATATTATTCTTCATGTTTTTTTCAGCAA
>PYAF01005082.1:583963-637081 GCA_007407185.1 Glycine tomentella | reverse complement strand
TTAATCTATCTAAGTTTTGAGAATTTTTTAAATTAAAAGCTTTAAATTATAAATTTATGCTTTTTATTTTTATTTTTGGTGAAATTCATGCTTTTATTTATTACTTGTAAAATAGTTTTTTAAAAATGTTTTTTAATTCATATTTTTTAAACTGTTTTTTAATACGTTGTTATCTCTTAATTAAAATTTAATACTTGCTTTTGATATGATGCTGATGAAAGAATAAAAAAAAGGAAAGAAGAGTGCACCACATGATTTTCAGGACTTTTAGAAGAGGGAATGCACTACAGAATTATTGAGCCCTGATTTAGTGTTGGGCTCGGATAGGTATATCCAGTCCGAAACGTTGGCAATTCGACTTTTATGTGAACGTAAATCTCGACGAAAAATTATCAATGCAAACATGGTTGTTTTTTCTCTGTTAACTACGGGTTGTGCCCGAATACTTTTCCCTAGACAAGAAAGTTCATGAAAAAGACTAGTTTAGCTCCTAATTGACACAGTATGCTTTTATATGGAAGTAATTCCTCTTAATTTTTTTATCTAACTTGAAGGGAGATGTCGCAACATACATTTAACACGCTGCACAATTAAAGCTACATTGTAGGGATCTGTTAATACTTAATACACATTGTTTAAAAGGGGGCATGGACAATTTCAACTGCAAAGATGATAAACTTATTTTGAAGTACAAAGTAGTTATTTAGAGGTTTTGAATTTTAAATGGTTACACCGGAAGATTTGCTCAAACATGCTCAACCTTTATAATTAATTATCACAAATTCAGGATTAGTAGTGTACATATATCTATCAAGTTAAAAGTTTCCCATTTTCAATTTACCTTAAAAACTCTTTCACAGAAAAATAAATATATATATATATATATATATATGTATTTCCTTTGCTTGTAATAACTCTTCGTTATCTCTACTATCAAGTAAATCCTAAATTTTATTTCATCTTACTTAGAAGGTTACTAGTATAACTATTTTTACTTAGCACAGGATAAATGACACTTGACATGGATATTCTCACAAATAAGTCTTTTGTAATTTTAGTTATCCAGCAACCAATTTGTACGTAGCACAATGAACTAAAGCCAAGTAAACGTACGTGCTCTATTTAACTTATGACAGAATTTTTGTTCAGTGCCTACTGAGGAATACCAGAAATGATTGTACTTGGAACTTGTTGCAAAACCAAAAAAGCTCATCAATTCAAGTATGAGAAACTGACGTGAGAAATCCTACATATTACTAACTCATTCTGTAATATACTATCAAGTACCATCGAATGTAGGAATATAATCAGCACGAGAATTCATGAATTTACCAAATACCCACGTCCAATTTGGATAACAAGCAAGGGGAAAGGAGAAATTCCTTTGCACATGTAAAGACATAATAATTGCCTATTGAGAAAGTTGCACCTAATTTTTTGGTTCCAATTTTACAAAGTCGTAGGTACATCACCAAAATGGCCTTGCAATATGATCGAATACCCTTTCCCAATGTCCAAAGTGACACAGAAGAAAAAAGTCATAAAGGGAAAGATAACCAATGTTCATCCAACTCTGGTGTCAACAATACTGCCATTGGCATGTAACTATGGTAGCTAAAATAAAATATTATGCAAGTTGCTGGATATTTGTTGAACTCATTATGTATAAAAAGATTTATAAAGTTTTGATGATAACAAACAATAAATGTCACATTATTAGATTTAGATTTATTGCAATGATAATTATTTGATATTTTGAAGTTATTGATATTTTGAATTTATGAAGATCAATATAATTGATAAGATTATTTGAAGAATCCTGAAGATTGATATCATTCAAGATGACATGGAATTAAGAATATTTATTTTTATTTATTTTTAAGATTTTATGTAAGGAGATGAGAAGATTGATCTTGTCAAGATATTTATCTTAAAGATTGCATTCAAATATACGATAAAATATTTTAATATTACATTCAAAAATATGATAGAATATTTTATTTTTAAGATTACATTGCATAATATAAAAGAATATCTTTAAGATTTTATTGCATATAAGATAAAATATCTTTAAGATAAGATAAAATATCTTTTAAAATTTCATTAGATAAATTCATATCTTTAAATTAGTATAAATAGAAACATAGTTTTGTGTTTAGAGTATGCATTCCATTCCAAATATTAGAGTTGTAGAGAGTTTATGTTCGCATCATTGAGAGAGTTGTTGTGAAATCATATAGAAGTATTTGGTAAGTCTGATTCTTCAACTCTTCATCATGATTTAAAGGTACCTATTTGTTTAAGGAATAGAAGAGTAAAGGTAACTATTTTATTGTATTATTCTTCTTGACTTTGGAAGAAGTCGCAACTGAGAAACTAGGATATCAGTTCTGTCTCTATTCTTGATGAATTGAGACGTGCGACTTTTGACTGGAAAACTAGGATACCAGTCTTACTGGGAAACAAGGATACCAGTCTGTCTCTATTCTTGGTAAATTGAGACCATAGCTTTTTACCGAAAAAACAAGAATACCAGCTGAGATAATTGTTATGTAAGGATAGACTAGGAAACTAGGATACTAGGAACTTTTATACACAAAATTATCATAGTGGAGTTATCCATTGGATTGATTATCCAATTTGGACGTTATGGTTTTTTTACCCAATTGGATTTTCTACATTAAAATTGATTGTGTTCTCTTTATCTCTTATCTTCATATTATTGCTTTGAATTTGATTTTAAATTATGAATTATTTTATAAAACTTAATTCACCCCTCCTCTTTAATTCAGCTGAGACCAACAAGTATCACTGACATGTACGTATCAAAAGAATAAACAATAAGAAACAACACAACTAATATGCTCTAGTATCAATTGACTTAACAACAGATAAATCGCGATGATGATGATAATGATATGAACATTCTAAATGAGAAAAATAGCGATGATGATGATGAATGAAGAAAAATGGGATGCAGAGACTGTACACGCGTGCAAATCTTTACAATGTACGGTAGAAAGGAAAAATTAGTTTAGTTTACTTACAAAAATAGACAACGCGCCAAGGATACATGTTTACGTGAAGTGAATTTTTTTCCGAGTGTAAAAAGATGACTTAATTAGTGTTTGGATTGCAGTTTACAAAGTTAAGTTTACATAACTTTTTAAATAAATTTTAGATAAAAATAAGTTGAATATGACTTTTTTATGTTTGGATAATTTATTATAAAAATACTTATGTTAAAAATCTTATCTTTTTAACGGATCTAACCAATGTTTATAGAAAAATAAATCACAACTAATTTCAATTGAAAATTAATCTAAACAGAAAAATAAACACAGTCTTAAATGTCTTTCAATCATACTAATTTTGCTCATGATTTTGTGATTGTAGTTAATCCAAAAAAAATTTATACATAATATGAATCGAACATGATTTTTCGATTAAAAAAATCATTTTTACTCATCAACGCAATAAAATCTTACACCAATATTTTGTTTACTCATAACTCAACTCCTTTAATTGAGACAATGATCAATATAATTAATTTTGGTTTTTTAATTATTATTAATTTGTAATTGATTTATTTTTTTGTTAGTTTCTCTTTATTTTAAGCCTTTTATTTTTATTCTAATTTTTCATAATTGAATTAATATTTTTTTTACTCATGCCTATTTAATTTTAATTATCAATATATATAATAGAAAATAATTATACATAGACATTAAAATCCATTTTGATAGTTACATGGTTAAAATTATTTATATTCAAACTATATTTTCTTATAATTTTTTAAATTTATGTTCTCTGAACAAAAATCATCTTATTTCGAAATTAATTTTAATCATCATGCATTGCTTGCGGCAAATATAATGGAACTAGATAGTAGATAATTCGTTTGACAAACTGCATTGTTAACACTAACTAATTGGCTTGAAATGTTTGGTCGTACCCACCAAAAGTATGTAATGTCTCCTTTTTAAGCTTCGTTACTGTAGAGCCAATCCCAAGTTTAATTATCCAAAACTCTGCTTCTAAAGCATTCGGTGTCATCCTCGTTCCACTCCCCAATCTCAAAAGTTAAAAAGGAAATGAAGATTGTGACTATCACATAGCCACCAAACCCTCTTCCCTGTATTTTCCACACAGGGGAGGCCCAATGGGCGTTAGTCAACTCTTCATATCTGTTCTTTCCCCCCCTAAAAATATAGTCCTTAAAACTATGAATATATATATATATATATATCTATCTAAAATACAAATTTATTATCTCATTTCCTAAAATTATCATACATTATTTATTATAATTTTTCTTTATTGTGATTGTGAGGATAAAAATAATTATCATGTAGGAAAGTCGATGATTAAAAAGATAAGTAAACGATAATTTTAAGAATTGAAAATTTATTTCATAAAATTAAATTGATTAATACCTATGGACTAATTTAATAGTAGTATTTAAAATAGAAATTGGAACGTATTGATTCAAAAGCTCTAAGAAGTGTCCAATACTCAAGTGTGAAAGTTTTGCCGTCTACGGCCCGCTTCTACTGGTTGAAGCAGTGGGACAGGGCATTTGGAAAAGGCTGAGTAATTGAAGGCCCAAATACAGTGAAAAGAAAAGGCCTCGACTTTCACAACCTGTTCCTTCAATTGAATCGGGTGGCACGCAATGAGTTCTCATTTTATCTTTCTAAATAAATAAAATTAAATACTCACTCTTATTAGGGAAAATTGAGAGTGAGACTTATCTTATCACGAAAGGACAAAATGAAAAAAAAATAAAAATGAATGTTCACTTGATAAAATGCTGACGTTAAGACTTATCTGTTTTTCTATCGTGAGTACATGATTATCATTCGAATTCCAGTCAATTACAAAACCCTTTTTGGTGTGTATTTTTATTTATTTATTAGTGAAAATTGGCACTTCATTGTCACACTCACACAGAATGGTGCAATTTCGCCTGCCTTCGTTGGTTACGACTTACGAGTACCCATTGAAGTGAAGTAAAGAATGATAAGGACACGTTACTAGTCAATAAGATGCAAATTGACCCAATTAGTAACAAAATTCAAAGTATACAGAGTTAGTTGCTCATAAAATCTCAATCATCTGGTTCTGGTTCTAGTTCTAGGCCCATTCCGTTCCTATTAATTTCGAGTTCTAAAAAAATCTATTAAATTTTAGAAATTGGAAGTCTCATGACGCGCTTTCTATCTATAACCCCCAATCCCGCGCAGGAAAGTTGACTTGGTAAGAAGTAAGAACTATGGAGAGGAGCCAGCTACCTTAAATATTAATTACTTCAGCAAAGGGGTGTGATCCCCTGCCACGGGACCTGCTTTATTCGTACCATTCAGATTTTACTACAGCCGTTTGATGTGATACGAGAATGATGGTGTGTCGTTCATTGGATTCCATCCGGATTATTTAGTTTAACCAATTATTTTCAGAGAAAAATTATTCACTCATTTTAAAATATTTTACAAAATCATTCAATCTAAACCTATTTTATATATATATATATATATATATATATATATATTAAATTTATATATTTTATTTTTACGTTATGATTGTTATTTTGTGATGGTGTAAAATCATCACAAAATAGATATATAAAAGGCTAAAACATAAAACAATTACTCTTATAGAGAGTAAAACATAAAATTTTTAATTATAAGGTCTAAAACATAAAAATTAGAACATATATAGAGATTAAATAATTAATTAACTTGATTACTTTTAGAGTTTAATATTTATAAAATATTTTTTTACATAATTAACTAATAAAAAATACTACTATTTTCAAAATAATTATTTTTAAAGTTCTATAAATTAAAATTTGTGATTAGATTGTTCATAAAGTCAATTACATTTTAAATACATACTATGTTTACTATTACTTTTTTAATAAGGAGAGACACAAATATGGGTAGCGCAGCCAATGGAAGAACAAGAAGGAGGGGACAAAAGGGGGAAAAGAAAACAGAGAGAGAACAAAAACAAAAACAGAGTGACTTAGAGGGAGAGATCAAACTGAGTCAATTCGGTTTTGAATTCCAACCGTTCCACCCATCTTGATTGCTTTTTCCTTCACCAAATCCCACAGTTTTAAAAAAATAAACTTTTTTTAAAAGCCGTCTCTCTTACAAATACAATACAACAACCATCCCCATGTCTTGTTTTCCCACAATCTCATCATTTTCGCATTGCTTAATCTCTGTCCTCTGGTCCTATCCTTCCAAAGTTCCACCCTTACTTCCCTCCCCTTTGCTTCAATTCCAATCCTTCCTTCATCCGTAATCCTTCATTCACCTCTCTTCACCAAAAAAAAACAAAAAGAACATCCCTATTTATTCGCCACCCATTTTGTAGCAGTTACACCTCTGCTTCTTTGTCCATTCATCCAATTCAATTCAACCCAGAGGCGTTGAATTAAACGAAACCCATCTCCGGGTTTCTTTAAAAGTCACAAACTTCAGAGGAATCAAACCATGGGGGTTCAAAAAGACAGGGTGAAATTCAACGTTGGTGGCAGGGTGATGGAAACGACATCCACAACCCTCGCCAATGCAGGACGCAATTCAATGTTCGGGGCAATGTTCGACGACAATTGGAACCTCATACCAAACAACGAAAACAACAAGAACGAAAGATTCATCGATCGCAACCCGGATTGCTTCGCGATCCTCCTCGATCTGCTCCGAACCGGCGAGCTCCACGTCCTACCCAACATCCCGGAGAAGCTACTCTACAGGGAGGCCCTCTACTACGGCCTATTGGACCACGTGCGAGCCGCCAAGTGGGGCCCATTCGATGGCAACAGATTAAGGTTGTCGCGGTCCCTGCAGGGTCAGGCACCGGGCGACGGAACCGCCATCCGGGCGGGCCCGGATGGCGGCTGCTGCGTTGCGCACGGCAGCATGGTTCATGTCTATGACTGGATGTTGGAAGAACACCTTCCTCTGAACCTCGATTACCAGAGGGTCAACGATGTTGGTTGGGTTGACTCGGACAACGTGGTCATCGGAGTCAGCGAGCGCCTCGGGCGAGGCGACGGCGGGATGGGGCTGTTCAGCTCCCACACAGGGGAGCTGAGGTACAAGTTTCACGTCTGTCATGACAATCAGGTGAAAAGTTACACTGCTGGAGCTCTGAGTTTCAGTTCGGATTATAAGATATTTTCTAGCTGCAAAGGGAGGAGTAATGAGTATGGTGTTGGGGTTTGGGACCAGGTTACTGGGAAGCAGATTGATTTCTTCTACGAGCCTTTGGGCTGGTCCCTTGGGGATGCTGATAAGCTTCAGTGGATGGAAGGGAGCAATTGTTTGTTGGTGGCTACGATGTTTCCTAGGAAGGACAACTGTTACATTAGTCTTTTGGATTTCAGGGACAAGAAGATGGTGTGGTGTTGGTCTGATGTGGGGGCTCCTTTTGCCGTCGATGAGAAACGGGTCAGGGATGCTATGGCCATGGAAGATAATAACTCCATTTGTGTGGTGAATGAGTTTGAGGATTTGGGGTTCATGGATTTGAGAAGTTCTGCTCCCAATAGCATTAGGTGGAGCTCGAGGAGTAGGTTGATGAAGGGGAAGATGCCTGAGGAACCTTGTTATCCTAAACTGGCATTGCATGGGGGACAGCTTTTTTCGTCCATGAATGATTGCATTTCGGTGTTCTGTGGTCCTGAATGGGTTTTGACGTCTAGGCTCAGAGGAAGCTATGGTGGTTCAATTTGTGATTTTTCCATTGGAGGGGATAGGCTTTTCGCGCTTCATAGTGAGGAGAATGTGGTTGATATTTGGGAGACTCCAACACCACCAATTATATGATTTTAGTTTTAGTTTCAAGTTACTTTTTCTTTGGTTTGTGCTATTAACCAGACTGCTGCTGGTTTTTTTCTAGATAGTGTTGAGTTTAAAAACATAGTCTATAAAAACTTGTATATACGAGATTGAGTAGTTTATAGCTTGGCATACATTTAGGTTTACCTATACTGAAGGTGTAATGGATTGGGGGATGTGAATATCTACAGAGAAAAAGATGATATATGGATTGCTTATTTTTTGTTTCTTGTGACTCAGATTTCTTACATCACTTCAGATCTCTTGCAGATTCTAAGTTCGAAACAGTCCCCAGTTATTCGATCTCTTTTTTCTTTTTTAAGACACTCTCTTCCTGACACTTTTTTGACCTTTTTCTTTCACAACTAACATTGAGGTTTAAATTTGGTAAAGTGACTTCACTAACCTTAAAAAAGATGAAGGAAATAATGTTAATAAGTGAAGTTCCTTCGCATGTGTGAGCGAGCAGTTGTAAGTTGTAACCGCTGCACCTTATTGATTTGCTTTGGATAGAATCGCTTCAGGTAAAGCGTCACTGACGGCGTGGGTGGGGTAGTTTGCGGCTTTTAGGTCACTTTCCTTTCCCAGTAAATAGTAATATAATATCCCTTCAACTCTTTCGGATGCATCAATTTAATCAAAAACACACAAAAATCCCAAAGTTGTTAGATCTAGTACCATAGGGTTAACGGACAAGGGACGATAACCAAAGTTTGATAAAAAAAAAAAAAAGCACACATAAAAATCCCAGACAATTTCGTTGTCGAAGTTCTAAATATTAATTTGATCAAAATTAGACATTAATTTAGCAGGGGGCAAAAGACAAGATCGATTCTCTTGGTCTCTCCACGAGGAAAGACTTGTTATTGTTTAGAAGATCGTTCCACACTACCACTTTTTATGTTTGCAAACAATTATGGCTGAATATGGACTTTCATTAGATCATAAAGAAACTATGCTTTTTTTTTTAGGATAGAAACTATATATTTAAATTTCAAGAATATACTTAAAAAAACAGAGCAATAATAACGAAACATTGTCAGTACAGTATAGTAACTCAGTATGCTCCTTTATCGAGAAAAAAAAAAGTAATTCAGTATGCTCAATCCACTGTGTCACACTCCACGTGCTTTTTAATCTGTCAGACAACTTTATAATATAATATTCTTCCAATGTGATAACAAGAACCCCACTGTTCAGATTACCATAGCATCTACTTTAACCTAATGAATGCTTCTCGATGGATTAGCCTTGGATAATCCGCAACTTGGTAATATAATTAATTACCCTAATACGTGAACTTTGAGAGCAGCAAGCAATTTTCTCGTTATACGTGATATGAAAAATAGAACTATATTACTAAACAAGATCGAAAATGTAAAAAGAAAATGAATGCCATACGAACCTAATTTGATACATAAAAAAATTCTTATGAGAAAAAAGCCAGCTTGAACCTAATTAAGCATAATCAGGCATGGTTTCCTTCAAAAATGTAATTGGACGAGAATCTTCAGGGGCGAGTTCGTCGAAGGCAACATAATTTTGCTCCTTGTCGTACACATGACACACTGTCATGATTATCTTCATCAATCTCCAATTCCAACTAGCTTCATTCAGATACTGTCGATCCAACACAAACAAAACAAGATAAAAAAATAATTACCAACAATGATATTTTCTTTGAGAGGTTTTAAACGTCGGGATTAGGGACAAATGTACTATTGGAATAAACAAAACTTCCAAATCTTTCATTTGGACTACATCTACAATAAAGTTTCAGTGGCAAAGCGAATATTCTAAAATTTTCATTTTTTTTTAAGAGGAAGAAAAAAACCATTACTTATGAATTATGCTAACAACGCTGGAAATATACTTTTAATGCGAACAATCGAACAGTGACCCTCATTAAAATACAGGAACAAGCAGAAAAAGATATTGGCATTTTTTTATCTTACCTGTCCCCAGTTTTCTTGGAGAGACTTATGGGCTGCTCTTAAATTATAGCTTGGTATCCTCGGGGATATGTGGTGTGGAATATGGACATTAATATCATGACATAGGATCTCGATCCTGTTTAGAAAAAAAAAAAAAAAAAAAGAGTCAATAAATAGCAGTTAGTCAATTTTAATGCTATCAAGTTAATTTTGCGAGCCTGCATTTTTAGACAAAATGACAATGTGGATAAATTATTAAAAATTATTCACAGAATCAAAGATCAGTCATTTTCAGATAAGTAATGAAACACAAAAATTCAACAGTAACTCATCAATTATGCAGTATACTCCACCTCTGCAAATTTATGGGCAAGAAAAACGTACATTACAAATGAAAGAGCAAAAAGAATCCATTACCATTTAGGGTAATCACAATGAACAGTTCCATTAAGCTGTGCTTGCGCAGCATTCCACTCTTCTGAGTTTTTGAATGGTATATGCGGTGCAGTATGATGTACCATGGTAAATGTACTCATCTGTGTGATCGCAAGCAAAATAACAACACTTAGATACTGTGACTCTTGTTATAACTTTTAACTCAAGAGTCAAGACACATGACCCATTGACCTTTGGGGGGAGAAGGGGATAACTAAACTACTAAATATTAATAATTCAGCAAGAGTGCAATATATGGTAACTGACAAAAACCTGTTGAAAGATTTGATACAAAAAACAATGGCAAGCATGTACTTTAACTAGACTACTAGAGGTGCAAATAGAGCTAGACCTGTCTAGCAAAATGTCAACCTGATCTTTGCCTACAACTATCATAGACTATTTCTGGGGCAAAGCCTTAAAATAGCCAAGAAACTAAAAACTTTTTAGTTTTCAAACTATTATAACTTTTAATAAGATTATAGTCTAAAATGTATATATTATATTCTTGAATTAATAAATTATGTAAGCATTGTTGTAAATTATAGGCCATTTTGTTGAGCAAAATGGTTTTTTTTGAATGGCATAAACTTTAGCCTATTTAGTTAAATAAGCCTCTTGAAAATTTACGCCTAGTTTGTTTGCTAAATAGGCTAGGCCAAATAGGCCATAGGCAATTAATAAGCAGCGTGGCCTATTCCAACCCCTAGCAATAACTAGGGAATCCAGGAATGAATTACAAAGACTCTAGCGCTAAAATTATATTTAAATGACAGCTTTTTAATTTAAAAATTAAAAGTGCAATAGCTTTATTTTTTTTAAGTTGAACACAATGCTCTCCCATGCCATAAATCATCAGCCACTAAGGAAACAAAAGGAAAGAAACAAAAACATTGGAGCCAACAATGACGAACAAAGTATGAATTTACAAGATAGTGTTGAAATTACCCAGAAGTGATAGCCCAACCATGGCATCAACCAGAATTTTATCCATCCCATGATTCCAGTCTTGTAAATAATTAATGGCCAACCAATTGCTATAAAGGCGAAAACACAAGCTAAGCTTATCTTCACCCTCGGTACTTCACTTGGTCTGAACTTCTTCAAATCAAAGTGCCACATCAACCTGTGTTAGAATGCATCTCCATATCAATATTTGATAAAATTAAAAGTAATAAAATATGAAATCAAGGCAGTTTAAGCAAAAAAGCGGTACTTGAGGAACTGTATAAAGATATTTCAAGGCATAGTTGACCTTAAAGAATAAATGATTCCTTTATATACCATACCAGTGACCTATAGACATCCAACATCGAAATGGACCATATCCATATATTATTGCTTTCCTCAAAAGTGTAGTAGATTCAAACTCATCCTTCCAAACAGGGTGCCAAGCAGTATCTTCACGCAACCTGTAGCATTATAAATGACTTACAGTTGAATGAAAGTAATGAAACAGTGAAGCTACTGATTCTGTGAAAGAGAGACTGTTAAACTCAGAAATTAGCTTACTGATTTATGCATTTATTACTTGAAACATTCTAGTTTTTAGGCCAGAATTACTGCACAAGACATAGACAACACAGGGTATTCCTCTTACAAGGAGTCTCCTCCTTCAAGATATAGCAATTAGTAAAACTATGGAAATAATATAACCACCCCTAGCCCCATACATATAATGCATCGCTGCCATCACACACTAACTAGCAAACCATTTTATAACTGCATAAAGACAGACAGACTACAGAACAAATAATAATTCAGATCCATAGCTACCCAAATAACTGCCTAAATAGCTGACTAAATTCACAATTACTACACAAACACTAATAATTCAGGCCTACTGAATCTCAGTTTGCTTCTTATCCTTTCTCACATAAATTTTCCAAGGTCTATCTCTATTAGAGACTAAGGAGTTTCATGTATACGTTTGTTTGCTTCGTGTAAATAAACCATGGTACATTATTTTATCCATAACATGGATTTTATCATTATGTTTCTTACAATGCATTATGCATGTTGTATATAGCCTACATTTTATCCCTTCAGTATTAGTGCCATCTGACTTTTAGTACATGTGGGACAGAGAGTGTGAACGTATATTGGAAAAATAACTATATTATACAACAGAATGTCGCATTATCCCACTATCAATTTTAACAAGCAAATCTTTTCTTCCTTGACTAATCTGCTCAAATATAAATTTACAAGTGTGGACTTGAGGACAAAAAAACAAGTTTGGCACTTCATATTCAGTAGAAATATAAGCTAGTCCCTCTACAGTATACATTCAAGATGCACCTAGAAAAACGAAAATACAAAATAGAAGGAAACACAAACTGCTTACATGTTTGTTTTTGCATGATGCCTGTCATGCTTAAGTCGCCAAGGCTCATATGGATAAATCAGGGGCATAAAGGCCAGAGTTCCAACAATGTCCTCTACCAATTTGTTAGACGAAAATGATCTGTGAGCACAATCATGTCCTATAACAAAGAACTGTATGGCAAAAAAGGAAAGAGGATTATAAAACTTAAAACAAAAAAAGTTGGCCTAGATCTTTAAGAAGAAGAGTTGTCACTGAGAAATAATGATAAGGAAAAATATGTGTATTGAACTAACCCCAGTTATTGCAGTCCCTGTCCATGCCCAAGCCAGAGGAAGAAGATACCAGGGAGCTTTGGAAATCAAGAAGAGCCCCAGTGCATAAGAAGTGACAGATATCAAAACAGATTTCCATGCTTTCACATCATCAATCTCAAAGACCTAAAAAAAAAAAATGCAAAAGGAAAAATATGCATGATGATCAATGATTATGCATAAATACAAACTGTATACATACATTGGCGCTTTAAATTTCTCATGATTGCTGGGAATATTACTGTCATCATTGATGTTTTATTATAAACTTATATGCCATAATGATATTAGGAACATTTTCTCAATACTTTATGCAAGCAAACAAAAACTAAAGACTGTTAGTTTAAGCACATGGAAATATTTGATAGTAAAACATAAGTATCTAAGAGGGGACTATGCATACTTCAATTTAACAGAAAAGTCATGTTCGGTGATGATGCTATAAAACATGACATAGATGTAAATAATAATTTTTTTAAAAAAAAAGCACCTCCTTAGGAAGGGAATTGATGACATCCTTTAAAGTAACATCATCTGGAAGCGGCTCTCCAATTTGCCTGAAACCGTAGTCTTCAGCTAGTTGTTTTCTATACTCCGCACTTTCCACCGGAGCTGGTTGTACTGGAATTGCCACGGCACGTATGACAGTAACCTTATTCCTAGTAACGAAATTCCTTTGACGCCTGAAACCTTTCTGGATAAGCCCATTACTATTTAGACTAAATATGCCTGTGGCAGCAGAATGACAAATAATTATTTAAAATTCATCCATTACCCGTACCATTTATGTTCATGCCTATTAAAAGTTAAACATAACGGCACCATTACTATATATGTTCAGGCCAACATAACGACATTGATCAGTGATGCCACCAGGTAATCGTAGCTAGTTTTTTTTCTTAACACATCACTGAAAAAAAGAAGTGATGTTAGTATTTCTTTTTTGGTAGAGACTATAAATATTTTCCACTAGAGACAATCATGCTCGAGTCGAAAAAAGAACAATTATGAAAAGCAAAACTCTTGTTTCAAGTATTTAAAGTGTCTAAATATTTAACGCAACTATATACTAGGACTTGAACTTGAGGCAACATAAGTATTTCTGATAATTGTTCTCAAAATCATATGATAGAGGACCATTTCCAATCTCTTGAGCTTAACTGCGACAAGGAGCAGTAAATTCAATTGGCAAGTAACGTTACCAAATAGTAAAACTAAAACACCAAATTGAGGTAATGAAAAAATAACGTGCATACCCGGGGAGTACTGGGCAGCAATGTCTCTCCTCAGAAATGGTTTCTGATAAGAGCCCTGCAAAATGAAACCATAATAAACTAACACTTCCTTGAAAAAGTTGAAAGACGCTTAGGAATTGGGAAGGGAAGAAACGAAGAAAACCTTGAATAGGAGTAATGAATCAGTGAGCGTGCAAGCCATTGTGCGTGAGCAGAAATTATATTAAGCTCACAACAAAGGGAGGCTTTGGACTCTAAAGGATAGAATTGAAAGAGATAACGCTTTTTTTCTCCCTTTCAGAAAAGCGGCGTGGATGGCAATGTTTTTTATATGAGAGAGTCTGAGAGACCGCGCGGTCGTTTCATCGTGGGGCCCTCTAAATGTGGACTGGGTTTAAGAGACCTTCGCAGCTGCATATGTATTGGACGGTGTCGTTCTCCGTCCACTATACTACTGCCCAGAATACAACTATACTAAGTAATACTACAATCATTTCCATCTTCTTCTTTTTTTACCACAACATCAGTAGAAATTATCGAATATCCATAATATATTTAGATGACTAATATTTGTTAAAATTTTCCTTAAACTTTGATTAGAGAATTGAGCCCAATATTACTTGTTTGTACCAACTTGTTGCTACTATCATTTTCCCTTCTAGTTATCAACTAGTCAATATTTTAAATATATAATGAAGAGTTTAATTTCCATCTATTATCAATATAAAAAAAAATTACACTAACAATCAATAAAAATTTATTCTCGTTAGTTTTTTAAATAATTATTATAAAAATCAATAATTTGATTGCATGTGATAATTTATGAATGAATATGAATATAAAAAAAAATTATATTGTTACTTCATCTTAATTAAATTTATATAATAAAATATAAACTATTAATTTTAGCAGTTAACTTTTAATTTACAGTTATGTATTGTTCTTTGTTTTTTTTATTGGTTAAAACTTTATTTTTATTTAAAAACATCTAATGGAGAATTAAAATCGAATAATAAAAAAACTATATTATTTGAAATATGGTAGACTACATTAAACATATTAAAGACTGTGTTTTACAATATAAAATATTTTATAGTATCTTTTAACTGATGATAAAGTGTGTTTGTAACATTTTTCATTATGATGTATAGCATGTTTGGATAGTAGAACAATAGTGGAAAGTTAAAATTGTACTGAAAGGTCAAAAAATTAAAATCAATTATGAGTTGTTTCACGGTTGCAGGGATCTTGACCATGATTATAATTTATCATATTATCATTATAAACACGCACAGGTAGTGGAAGGAATAATGACCAAAATAATAATAAAAGTAAAAAATTTAACTACAAAGATAGTGAAAACAATTATAATAATACTAGCGATCACATAATATTATTAATAAGGATAGAGATATTAAGAATGATGATCATATCAATACTAAGAGTTGTTATGATGGTTTTAAAGGTGATTTTATCTTCTCTTGTATCCACACATAAATGAATATTCAATAATTGGGTCAATTAAAATAATATTTCATATATTACATCTTAGGTCATTTAAAGAAATTTTATTCTCACCATGTAGACTAAAGTCTACAACGGTTAATTTTATGTCATATTCTTTGTATTTTGAAAATTTTATTGTATTGTTTTAAATTTAAATATTTTGTTCTTTTGATAATTTTAAAATATTTTATAATTTAAATATTTTGTTTACTTCAAATTGTTGTTATATTTTTTATCTTCTTTTGCTGATTTAATTTTCTAACTAAAATAAAAAAAATTAAATTTAAAATAAAATAAAATAAAATATTTTATTATTGTTGGAGACCAATTGTTATCCTAAACCTACTAGGCTAGGATGCTAGTGTTATTTGACAACACAAGATATAGGCTAGGATGCTAGTGTTATTTGACAATACAAGATATAGGTTGTATTGTGTGTATACAGGTAGGTCAATTTTATTAATGAGATGATGAGATTAACCATTGAGGATAAGAAAAATGAAAATAAAAAATATGATCACTTAAAAATATATGTATTTTTCTTGAAAAAATATATTTATTAATTAACAAAAATAATAAAAATATAATGTAAAAAAAATTTAAAACGGTTCTTGTTAAATATTTTTTCATATGATAGTTATAAAAAAATTTAACAAAATTTAAATATAATATAAATCATATGAAATAATATTTTTTATAAATATTTAACTAAATTATATTTATATTAACTATTTAAATATATATATTTTTGTCAAATACTATTTTATATAAATTATACTTTTATAAATTAATATCTAGAAATGATAAAAATAAAAAAGGTAATTTAAAAAACTGCAAAAAAATAATTTTTTTTAAAAAATGAAAAGAAATAAAAAATAACCAAATAATAATAAAAAACTCAAGTTTGTTTTCTGAACTCAATTTTTTTATAAAAAAAACTAATTTAAAAACCAGTTATGGAAAATCAATTTCTAAATCAGGCAAAGAAAACTTATTTTAGAAATTGGTTTGCAAGGATGAATTTCTCACCTTAACAATATTTTGTATTATTGAGATAAATATTTTATATTATTGGGATAAATATTTTTTAGATTGTCTTATTTAGATAAATATTTAATTTATTTGTATTATTTAGATGAAAAAATCTCAAGGAGACATTTCGCACACAGATTCTTGGCCCTTCAACAAAATTCATCCGTTGGCACGAAAATGAGTTTGGGTAAACTTGTGAACAAAATGGCAAACCCAAAAATATTGATAAGGGTCTAACAAGAAAAATTAAGGTGCTCTAAAATTGTCGGTGGTATGGATAGCCATAGAACTATAGAAACTTTAATTACAAGTGGTTGTGTTGGTGAAGATTGTTGGTCAATTCTTGTACGAATCCCCAATTATATCAAACTCAGATTTCCCCACTTTCTAAAAATACTTAATTATCACGTTGAGTTGTTTGATGGTCCAAATTAGTGTCTTGCAAGATACTATAATGCCTTAACCGAACGAACCCATTTATATAACTTTCTCCGCATTTTCTGACAACACAATATATACCTGTTCCCCCTCACTCTTCCCTTTTTTTTTTTTTTTTTAAATAACTTTAACCCTTTATAAAGCTTCAAGCAGAAGAAATAGTTCTAACCATAGTCAATTTAAAATCCCGTTTCCCATTTTGCTCACAAATTCAGCTAAATAACTCTTAGTCTTTTACATTCTCAATTCTCCCGTTTTTCGGGCACTTTAGTTTATTATTATTATTATTATTATTATTATTTGCATTTAAAAGTAAGAGTATAACTCATAAAAAAAAGTAAGAGTAGAACAGTTGGTCAAGAAAAAAGTGGTGCTTACCCTTTTCATTAGATGCAGGGAAAGAAAACGATGAAGAATAGAAATAAAATGCATTCGGTTGATATTTTGATTTTGCTTATCAATTAATGATGCATTTACTTATAATTAATAGCCGTGCCCGTTTTTTTTTAATCAGCAAAAAGCAATTAATATTAACTGGTACAAGGAGTACCATAACCCATATACAAAATTTGTGAAGCCACCTACCCTACTGTCCGCTCCACTGGTTAATTAATATTTTGCTCTAGATAGAGTGAAAAAATATTTGATAACGAGTGATATAAATGTATCTTTCTAAAAGATAGTGTGTTGACCAATTAGGTAACTCTACTCCCCTCTATTATCTACCCCAGACATTTCCTGTTGTTTATGATGTAACTTGTATTTTAAGGGTACTTACTAAAAATAATAAAAATATCAAATAAAAAACAATATTAATATATTAAAAATTTTAAAATAAATATATGTTTTTATTTAATTTTTTTTTTAAATCTCAAACAAGTATCGTATTGTTACTCGATAGTATTTCTTAAAAATACGAATGTTTATTTATTTTTCAATATATTACAACATTATTTTAGAGTATATTATTATTATTATTATTATTATTATTATTATTATTATTATATGCGTACATTTTCAAGTTGTCATATTTTTTCCGGCATTTTGTTAGGAATAGGATTAGTTAATGTTTGTTGAGCAAATTAGTTAGTAATTAAGTTAAAACTAAAAAAATGTACAAATAAAATTCAGAGGGAATGAGAATGGAAGTGGTTTTTCTGCCATGCACCTAGTATCTTTATAATAAAAGGTGGGTTGAAATGCAAACCAATAGATCTTATCAAATAAATCCGAGTTATTTGTATAATAAAATGAGAATAAATATGCATTCATAATATAAAGATTTTTAATATTAATATTTAATTTTACAAATTATTGTATATAGTAAATTCATTATTAGTTATAATAACTATCTTAATGTAAATTTAAATATTTTTATACTAAATGCGGGTACTTTTTTTTTAAAAAAAAGAAGAAAATAAATGTGGATTCCTACTACTAACTCATAAAACAAATGCAACAAATTTTAAAAGTTATAAAAGGGTAATATATAGTATAATAATGGAATCAAGAATTTGTTTTTTTTTTTTTTTTATGTTATATAGTCTTGGTCTTGGGTCGAGACACAAAAAACGAAACCCCAGGTCGCAAGTGGTAACAACTAACATACACTTATCCTGCAATGATGGACACACGTGTTTCTCAATCGTACGGAACTCAAGACATATAAGACTGTTACATACCGGGAAAAATTCCGAAAATGGAAAATCACGGTGATTAAAATCACCCGCCATGGATATCCACGATACACGTGTCCCGCGGAATGGCGTCCACGTCACGAACCGGGTCACTGTTAGTCGGTTGGTATCCATAGCTGCAGCCACATTATTCAGCTACAAAAAAGAAAAAAATAAACAACGGACCCATCTCATCTTCCCCACACACTTTTCCTTTTCTTTTCACTGAGAGAAACCGAAACAACGATAAATCCAAACTCTCTTTTCGTTCATTCTAGCATTTTTCCGCGAAACCGCTGTTTCGCGATTTTTCTCATTTCCGCCGTGAAGCTCAAGGCAAATCGTTACTTACGTTACGTTAACCTTCGCCAAATGAGAATTTGCGGTTCTCAAATCCATCGCGTTTGATAGGGTTCGTGAAGCCTGAATCTGAAGCTTCGCGAGCATAGCTATGCTCCGCAAATTGTTCTTCCGCAAGCCTCCTGATGGACTCCTCGAGATCTGCGAGAGAGTTTACGGTACTTTCTCTCTTTTTCTCTCGTTCTCAATTTGAGAATAATGATTCAAGGAACATTAGGTATCTGTTTGATTGCTTGGAAATGCGGCAATGACACGTGAATTGAATTTGAAAGGAATTTTGTTCAATTTGAATTGAATTTAACTTATTATTGTTAGGACTTAGGAGTTAGTGATTGTTGTTGGAATTAACAAGTAGCGTTAACCGTGAATGTAGTTTTTGATTGCTGCTTCACCATGGATGCTTGGAATGAAGAGAATTACAGAGTGTACGTGGATGGGATAGTTGGTCAACTAAGGGAGAACTTGCCTGATGCTTCGATTCTGATTTTCAATTTTCGGGAGGAGGATACGAAGAGTCAGATGGCGAATATCATGTCTGAGTATGACATTACTATCATGGACTATCCTCGGCACTACGAGGGTGTTCCCGTGCTCAAAATGGAGCTCATTCACCATTTTTTGAGGTCTGGTGAAAGCTGGCTCTCGCTTAGCCAGCATAATGTGTTGCTGATGCATTGTGAACTTGGTGGTTGGCCTGTTTTGGCTTTCATGTTGGCTGCATTGTTGATTTATAGAAAGGTTTATACTGGGGAACAGAGGACTCTGGATATGGTTTACAGGCAGGCTCCGCACGAGCTTTTGCATTTGTTGTCCCCGTTGAATCCGATCCCTTCCCAACTGAGGTATCTTCTGTATGTTTCCAGGAGGAATGTGGCCCTAGATTGGCCTCCCCTGGACAGGGCACTCATGTTGGACTGCATCATTATCAGATTCTTCCCAAACTTTGAGGGGGAAGGTGGTTGTCATCCCATTTTTAGAATATATGGACAGGATCCCTTTAGTGCTGATAAAAATCCAAAAATGTTGTACTCAACGCCAAAGAGAAGCAAAAATGTCCGGGCCTATAAGCAGGTATGTGTATTTACCTCGCTTTAAAATGGATTGCTCTGAGTTCTCGTGCCTCTTCTTTTAGGATTTTCAGTTTGTTGTTGATGTTTTTTTGGAGCCTGTACTTTATACGAGGCATGCATTTATTGCATTTAGAATGAAAACCATTATCCTGACATTTTGGCAGGCAAGATAATTGCTTTTAGGAGATAAAAGCCTATGGTGTTACTGTTATTTTGCCAAAAATTGCTGAAATCTGTCAGTAGCTATGTGCTTGAGATAACTAGCAACCTCATAAGTTTTGGCAAACAGGCTATTAGATGTAATAGGAGAAAATCTCTATTTTTATTTTCCTCCTTCAATGCTGGTTGCATTTAAGGCCATTTTGACTTGTAAAATACTTTATATTAATTGTCTTGTACAATTTCAGATTGTTTAAACTTTAAATAGTTATAAACCATTCAATTGCAGCTCAAACTTGTGTTTCTAGTTATTGAGTCAAGCTTGAATAATTATGTTTTGGCAGCTTGAACCTTGGAAAATATGCATGTAGTGATACTGATGAACCAGCATGTGGTTATTTATTGCTCCTTGACAAATACGGGAGCTTCATTTTAGATGAGTCTTAATTTTAATCCAAAAGGCTTCACTTGGCACCAATAACCCAAAAGTGTAATAGGAAAAAGAGGGGGGAAATGCTTAACAAAAGAAAGGGGAAATAAGTTTGTATAATATAATCTATATTCAGCATATAGGAGATCCCAATTTTCAATACACCTTATGCTTTAGGCCTTACAATATATCCCAGCAATTGAAATCAGATTGAGCCCATGCTCTTTAAATTTTAATAAATGTTTTTGTATGATGAAATGTTTTCTTTTCTAAAAGATATTGTTGATCAACTTATTTATTCTTGTCAGCAAGGTGCATCTGGAATCTGATCTAATTTGTTTAATTAACGCACTTTCTTGCTATTGTGTTGCAGGGAGAGTGTGAACTTATCAAAATCGATATCAATTGCCATATTCAAGGTGATGTTGTCATTGAGAGCATTAACTTGAATGGTAACATGGATCGTGAAAAGATGATGTTCCGAGTCATGTTCAACACAGCTTTTGTTAGATCTAATATTTTGATGCTCAACCGGGATGAAATTGACATTTTATGGGATGCTAAAGATCACTTTCCAAAAGATTTTAGAGCCGAGGTACAACTTGTTTTCAACTATAATAGTATAATCATCATTTTTTTTAATATTATATTCCTACAATTTAATTTATTTATTTTTGGTGTTTGTTTGTGTTAAGATCCTTTTCTCAGAGATGGATGCCGCTGCAGCAGTTATTGCGGATGGTACCTCATGCTTTGAGGAGAAGGAAGGACTTCCAATTGAAGCATTTGCCAAGGTTCAAGAGATCTTTAGCCATGTAGACTGGATGAACCCCAAGGCTGATGCTGCTCTAAATGTGCTCCAACAGATAAGTGCTTCAGCTATGAATGACAGGTTGGATACAGTTTCTGATCAGTATGTGGAAAATGGCACTTTATTGCATGAAACAAGTCCTAGAACGCCTCAGGGGAATTTGAGTGAAGCAAGACAGTGTTTATCCTCAACTAAGAGATCACCAGATAATGACATGAGTAGAAAAGATGATAAGACCAACAAGGTTGAGGGTATTCCCCAACAACCTAATACATCTAACATCATGTATCAAGAGACAGTCAGATCTTCAGAAAGAACCATAGAATCCAATAAATGTCCAACAGGACCAACAAATCTTGACATAAAACTGCAGGCACCTCATCCGGCCTTATCTTCTTCTGTTGATACTTCTTTTTCCCCTAGAACACCACCTTCACGGCCTCAATCCACTAGTGCTAAAGAAGTTCATGATTCTCCTCGCCAAACAGAATTGCCCCCTTCTTATCTTTTGCCTTTGCAATCAAAACACCAATCACAAGACAGAAGTTCTATCCCTACTGTTCATAGTAAGTCACCAGAAGACACCATTTCCCATCCTTCAGCTTCAGCAATTACTTCAACTCAGCCATCTCCTTCACTTTCTTCCAAAAATGTGAATGAGATTCCTCCTATTAGAACAAGACTAGAATCTTCCCCTTCACGACCTCCAACTCCACCACCTCCTCCTACCCCTCCACTAAAGGATCATAGACTAGTTCGAGCTAAACCTCCTCCACCTCCACCTCCTCCTCCTAAGAAAGAAGTACATGTTAAAGCCGGACCCCTTCCTTCTCCTCTATCTCCTATGAGTGTGGAGTCACAGGTTAGAGGTGGGCCCTCTCCTCCCCCTCCCCCTCTTCCAAAAGAGGAGCGACCTGTTACGTATAATGCTCCACCACCTCCACCACCTCCTTGTCTCTCGAGGAAAGTTGCAGGTTCTACTATAGCACCACCACCACCAGCACCTCCACCACCACTTTCCAGTGCATCACTTTCCTCAGATCACATTAATTCTTCATTGCAAAAGTCTCGACCTCCTCCTGCAGCACCTGCTGTTCCAACTCCTCCTACAGCTCCTGCTGCTCCACCTCCTCCTGGGGCACCTGCTGTTCCACCTCCTCCTGGTAAAGGAGGTCTAAAATCAGGCAGTCCATTTCCATTGTCTCTTTCTGTGAGTGGTGATGGGAATAATGTGTCCGGACCAACTAGCTCAAAGGGACGAATTCTATCACGTACGATCAACTCAAAGAATAACACCAAAAAGTTGAAGCCATTGCATTGGTTGAAACTATCTAGAGCAGTGCAAGGAAGTTTGTGGGCTGAGACACAGAAATCTGGCGAAGCTTCCAAGTAATGTTGATTGGCTATGGTGTTTCATTTCTTATGACAAATTATCCTTCTATTATTCTAATGTCTTACCTGCCTCTCCTTTTATTATCTTAATGTAGGGCCCCAGAGATTGATATGTCAGAGCTTGAGAATCTCTTCTCAGCAGCAGTCCCTTCAGGTCCTGCCAAAAAGTCAAATGTCCAAAGCTCAGCTGGCCCTAAATCTGATAAAGTGCAACTGGTAATTGAGATTCAGTTTGCAGTAACACTAAGACTGGTTACGGATATTTACATATTCTGCCTGTTTATAACTGAATGTGATGGGGAAATGCAAGAGAACTAATTACTAGGAAAATGCAAGAAATGTGATATTTCCTAGTAATTATAACCCGGGGTATCATTTTATGTTGGTTCTATATAACCATAAAGTTGTAAATTGTGCATCTGTTAGGTTCTCATTGATGGAAAATTTTAGAGCTGACAAACCGAAGTATCAAAATTACTTTGGAATATTTTAGTATGATACTGTTATATAACTAACCCATCTTAAAACCAGTAGTGTCTGTGGTAGTTTTTTTCCCTTTCACATATTATAGAACTATAAGAGTTCATTTGTATAGTGCAATGTGGGAGATAACGAGTGTTTATCTGTGTAGTGTAGATCCTCAAATAGATTCTGTTTATCATTTTTCTCGTTGAAATATATTTGGTGGCGATGACATGATTACCATCTTTTTGATTTTGATTTTGATTGATACTATTATCACTCCCTGCAGATTGAGCATAGACGAGCGTATAATTGTGAAATCATGCTTTCAAAAGTTAAAGTGCCATTGCATGATTTAATGGTAAGATTGATATTCATTTATGGTCTCTAATAATGTAGTAAAGAAAACCAAGTATTATCATTAAATAATATGGAGTGTTATTTAATAAGAAAACTATGATTTGATTGACAATTGAATGATAGCTTTGTTCTTTCGATTCAGAGTCTATCTAGAATTTATTAGTGATTTGTTTTCATTGGAAACTATGAATGCTGACATCACTTCTATAATAGAACTAAAGAAGATGGTACACTTGTCCTCCTTCTCACCCTGTTCTTGTTTTTCATTAGTGTTTTTAATTTGTTTTTTATTTACCTAAATAGTTTTACCTCTTTATTGGAAATTGGTGGTAGAAAATTTCTATCTTGTGGTTCAGTTCTCTTCAACACAAATTAAGACCTGAATGTTTCTACATAATTCCCTTCTTTGAAACTTGTACTCCTACAGCATACTGAGGGCTTGTTGGTTTTTGTGTGTGTGCATTTTTAAAGAAGTGCTTTTCATTAAAATAAAATTTAAAAATATGATAATGAGTATGCAAGTTTTACAGGAAAAAAACAGAGCAAAAACCTAAAAAAATTGTTTTTGTGTTTTTGTTAGAAGTTAAAATAGTAAATTTTGAAAAAAATAAATAAGAAAGAAACCTGTATCATAGAATCTCTTTTTTTAAGCTTACACTAAACAAGGCTTGACATTAGTAAATTAACTGGAATTGTTATTTTATTGTGGGAAAAATGTATGAATGATTTTTCTATGCTGTAATTTTGGAAGATATAAATGCTATTGAGGAGCACAGTTTCTTGGTGTTGGATTGAAGACTAAACTGAAGAAGTGTCCATGGTTTTATATGAAATATCTGTAAATTTTTAACAATTTTGCTTAAATTATTTTTATGTGTTTTAAAATTCAGTCAGTACATGCACTCATGATAGATATGATTAGTACTATCTATCTATTTATTATTCCAAGATAAAGGTTGCACAAAAAATCCTTTATCATTAGGACTTTTTTTTTGTAAGGATAAAAGGTTTAGTTGGTTTGAATTGATCTTTTCAACAATATTATTTATTTTGTACACTGTTTAAACATTTTATCTAGATATCTGTATAACCCTATTATGAAATGAAGTTACAATAATGTGCCTAAAGTTAATGCTTCTAAACAAGGGTGGAAAGTTCTATAGTGTACAGTTATTGTCCATTAACATTTCTGTTTAGGTGTGTCATGGAATCATCTTGTTGGATAAGTGCTGAGTTTTTATTCATTAATAATGGCTCGTTTGAAATATTCACAGAGCTCAGTGTTAGCACTGGAGGAGTCAACACTAGACACTGATCAAGTTGAGAACTTCATAAAGTTTTGTCCTACAAAAGAGGAGATGGAATTACTTAAGGTTGGGAGATTGATTATGGTTAATAGTTATGCCGAGTTCAATTTATAATGAGTCTCCTCTATCTTTTTCAAAATTTCATAACACTTAACACCATTATTCTGAACAGGGTTATAGTGGGGAAAAGGAGAAGTTAGGAAGATGCGAACAGGTAGATATATAGGGTTTCATGATTTTTTGGTTAGTACTTATATTTTAGATCTCTTCTGTTAGAGTGCAAGATGTATGCATATTTAAATTTTAGCATTGCTTACACAGTTTTATGTGTAATTGCTATCTTCGATGGTGGAGACTGCATTTCTACCTTCTTTTGGCATGAATCTGAATTATATTTTCATAAATTCTTCATTACAGTTCTTAATGGAATTGATGAAAGTACCACGGGTGGAATCCAAGCTCAGAGTTTTTTTGTTCAGGATTCAATTCAACTCTCAGGTTGAAATATTGGTACTTTCATGCATCTTTACTAAAAAAATGGATTTAAATTGATTTCCAGTTTGACCCTGTTAATATTTTTATGTAGGTTTCTGACCTTAGAAATAGCCTGAGTGTTGTGAATTCTGCTTCAGAAGAGGCACGATATCGTCCTTTTTACGGAAACATCTTTTTGCAACATAGTTCCTTTCTCTCTTTTTATATGAGAAATAACATTTTGGATGTTAAGATTTTGTTTTTTCTTTTCAGATCAGGAATTCAGTCAAATTAAAGAGAATTATGCAAACAATACTTTCTTTAGGAAATGCTTTGAACCAAGGAACTGCCAAGGGTATGTTTAAACAAATATATTTAGTAGATAGATGCAACATTAACCATTCAAGTTCGTAACACAAACAAAAGTATCCTAAATTTGAGAAGATATCTGTAATTTATGGCCTTTGTGCATGGTACACCTTCATTAGAGAGGCTTTGTTTTTGTTTTTCTGATAGTGTGATATCGTATGTATGAAAACAACTTTTTTGTTTTCTTTCCCTTTTGTATTTTACTTTGTTTGTTGTCCCCCCCCCCCCCCCAAAAAAAAACCCAGTGATAGTAAACTGTTGTGCAATTAGTTTTTTTTTCTCCTCTTGGAGGGCAAGTCTGGTCTTTTGTTTAGTAGTCGATTTCAAAAAAATAAAAAATCATTAGTGATCTGTGCCCTTTCCTTCCTTGATATTGTTTTTCCCTTGCTTCAGATATAAATTATTTTTGTAATAATCCTCCATATTAGTCACATTTTAATATGGAAAACATCGTGTTCACCTATGTTGTTACTACATCGACTAATAATCTTACCTGTGCACACCAGTTAAGACCACTTTAGAGAAAACTAATGCATTTCTTCTGCTCCAGATCTAATCAATATACTGATGCTAAAATTTTGGTTTTGGTGTTTTGTCTCTCCTTGGATTTAAGTGTTCCCCTGAAACGTTACTTATGGTTAGGGGGATAGAATATAGATATTCTAATTTTTTTTTGTGATTCTAATAAAAACAAAATTAATCAAGGGGATTGAAGAGTGGGTTGTTATGTAGTCATTTATAAATTTGTAAATGTTTACAGCTTTTCATTAAAAAAAAGTAGCTGGATATATGATGAATGAGTTTCATTGGAACCATGGTCTTTTTTCTAAACATATATGCTGAAACTAAATAACTCACATTTGCATAATTGTTTTATTATTGTTTTAGCTTCGGACTCATCATTATTCATTTTTCACCAAAAAAAAATCATTATTCATTTCCTTTTATCAATCTCTTATGCTTATATTCTCCAATCATCTTTTAGGTTCTGCTATTGGATTCAGATTGGATAGCCTTCTTAAACTCACAGAGACACGTGCACGGGACAGGAAGATGACTCTCATGCATTATCTTTGTAAGGTACTTGTTGCTATTTATTCCTTTTTGTTTTTGTTTTTTTAAAAAAAAAAAGAAGTGATTGAGTTTCTGTGCTATGGAGTCACTTTGATATTAAGTTGGGGTAAAATTGAGCTTTTTCATCTTCTGATATTAATAAAGGCGATTATGATTTTTCATCTTTAATGCATTAATATGATACTGTGCGTACAAATAGGTGCTAGATGACCAACTACCGGAAGTTTTAGACTTCTCCAAGGATCTTGCTAACCTAGACCCAGCAGCAAAGGTTCTGGACTTCTCAAAGGCTCTTCAGTTCATTATTTTGATAGGCATTGTACTAACACTGAAATAAATAACTTGATCCAGATCCAATTGAAGTTTTTGGCTGAGGAGATGCAAGCTATAAACAAAGGATTAGAAAAAGTGGTACAGGAACTATCAACCTCTGAAAATGACGGGCCTATATCAGAAACTTTCCGCAAGGTACAAGCGTCATACCTTTTCTTCAACTATAATTGATTAACCAATTATTGTCTTTTCTTTTCTTAAATTGCCCTTGTTTATTTTTATTGCTTCAAGTTTTATATGTGTGTGTGTGTGTGTGTGTGTATATATATATATATATATATATATATATATATATATAAGGAGGGTTCAACTTACACTAAGAGTAACTCTTTTAGAGTTACTCCTCGTCCTCACCATTCATTTTCTTGGAATCTAACAGATAAGATTAGTGAATGGTGAGACTGGGGTGTAATTCTAAAAAAGTTACTCTTAGAATAAATTGATTCCTCCTCTCTCTCTCTCTCTCTCTCTCTATATATATATATATATATATATATATTTAATACACGTTAATTAAAGTCAACTGAGTTTACAATCATGTCTGTGAAAGAAGACCATTTTCTTTAAATCCTCATTCTGTGGTGGCAGACATTTTGAGGCTGGTCTGCAAGATAGTCAAAATGGAGATATTCTTAGTATCATAAAGGGGAGTGGGTTAGTGGAAATCGTAAATCGTGATATCATAAGACAAAAGGAGATTGGGACTTCAGATGACAGATAGGTTATTGGGCTTTATTGGGTAAACGGTTTAAACTCAACTCGTGAAGATCACACGATTTTTCCATTTTTATGAGTAAGATTGTGATCCTACCCAATCCCACCAAAATGGGTTCTATCATAGTATCATAGTAATTGGGGTCGCAGAAAAAAAAAAACTACGTATCCCATTACCCTTGCATATGCAAAGAAACTGTTTTCGGATTTGAACTCATGCCCAATAAATCACCAAGGTATAACTTTACCGCTGTGTCAGGACTCGCCCTCAGTAATTGGGATCGCAGATTGCAGTGAAAAATTATAAGATTGTGTTCTGTGACCTTATGATCAAGATAGCAATTATGACCATCATGCTTGTCTGTGATTGATCTAATGTGAGAGTTTGCAAGTTCCGACTCTAAGTGAGAGTTTGCAAGTTCCGACGTTAGCAGAACGTGGGAAAGATTAAAATTGTGAATTACTTTTCTGTTTGCTAAAAGCTGTAATAAATTATATGCATTGTCAATCTTTAACTTCATTTTTTTTGCCATAGAAATTGAAAAAATTCCTCGGTTCTGCTGAAGCTGATGTCCGTTCATTGGCATCACTATATTCCAGCGTGGTAGGCTTTCTACCATATATTAGATCTTTTAAAACCATATAAAGGCTATGCTTTACTTGTAGAGCGTATGTTTACAGGGTAGGAATGTGGATCAATTGATTCTCTATTTTGGTGAAGATCCAGCTCGTTGCCCATTTGAGCAAGGTGTGTGACCGTTTGAATTTCAAATTTCTCTTTCTTGATAGTTGATTTAAGTGAGCACCCTTTATTTGGCTTATGATAATTATATTTTTATCTTTCTACTTTACTAAAATTATATATTCTGTCCTTTTTACAAGAAACAAGTGATGGTGTAAAATATACTATCACTTGTTTTTTATAAAAATAATACCTTCCACAAAGTAAGAGCATGGATTCTTCACTTGGCTACATATATGTGAGTGTTAATATTTTTTAAGAACAATCTTTATTTTTAGCTTCCCAACTATCAATTGGATACTTCATTCTGAAACCAAAAACTGACAATTTCATGGTATGCAAATTCTTGTAAGTCTATTGTGGAACTGGTATGCAGGGCTATCTCTGATTCCTTTTATAGGAAGAAATCATAAGTGCCCTCCCCCCGCCCCCCGTTTCCAGTCCCATTTTGTACTAATATTGATGCCTCTAGTTGTACGTCTATACTACTAATTCTTGTAATTACTTTGAATTTTCTGCAGTTGTGTCAACTTTGCTCAACTTTACTAGGATGTTCAACAAAGCCCATGAAGAGAACCGCAAGCAGCTAGAGCTTGAAATGAAGAAGACAGCAGAAAGTGAGAAAAAGAAATGTGAATCAGAAAGAATTTTACCTACAGCTATCCGGACTGGCAATGTCAAATAGATGCTACTAGCTTTGAGAATCAGTATATACTAACATGACTAGGATTTGACTGGACAAAAACGGGTCTGGTGTATGGTGTTTTTGAAGGGCATGTATATTACACAAGTAGTAGTAGCTGACATTGATAACCAAAACAAAGAGAACTGCAATACACTGCAAAGTTTAGGTAACCTTTTGAACCCATAGCTTGTTGTACATCTTTTTCTGATTGTCAGTCTCCTTCAATACAGTAATTATTCTATTTAATATTTGTAGCAGAAATGGTGTAGTTTGCACGAGTTGTGTTATTTACCAGCCAACCTGTATATATCTTCCTCTTCCCTCTCCGCTCAGCAACTGTATGATTGTAAGTATTTTCAGGAAACCTGGGCATTCGTTATTAATTTTCTCTCTCTCCCTCAGGCTTGTTTCTCTCTGTTAAGCAACACTGATTTCACATCTGTAATGCAATTCTTGTATAGCTTATATATGATTTTTTTTTTTCCTAACGAAATATCTTCTTAGGTGCCCCAAAAGTAAGGGAAATTTCTTGCTCGGTATTATTGAATGTGTACTACCCCAGCTATAACACTAAAATGTTGCTAAAGTTGGAGATACTTATGGCTCAAGGAATGATGGATTACAATATTCATTCTTGCTCGGTATTATTTGGCTTACAATATTGCTATATCTTGAGGATTTTTCACAATCTAAAAATAATATTGTAAGCCAAATAAATCCTTGAGAATAATGTCATCACATGTCTCTGATTATTTGCTTTGTATTTTCTCCCAAATTTTACAAGGCATTCGTCAAATAATTTTATTAACAAAATAAAAGGGTTTGGAAATTTTGTTATTCTCGTACAGTCGTGAAGTCTATCATTTCTATATATTTATTCAAGCCACAGAAAAACAGCTGAAAAACATTTTGCTGCTGAAAAGTTGGATTGTGCCATCTCCATCCCAATATTATAGGCAGTAAAAGCAAGTGTTATTCATCAAAGCACCAATAAGTGGGTTCGGAATTTAGCAGTTTCGTGTATATTTGTTTTTTTTTTTTTTTATAAAAAACTTATAGTTCTTGAAAATATGGTAAAATTTCTTATTATTTGTGTTTTGTTTATACTAATCTTTAAAAATTATTAAACGATGTGTAGTATTTAATCTTTATTGAAGCATTAGAAATATATTATGTTTGTTAAATGGAGGAATTAATGAATAATATTTCAATAAAAAATAAAATAAAAAATATATAATTAGAAGTGTTATAAAGTTAACTGCATGTGTTTTTTTGCACTTTTTTATCAGTATTTATTTTTGCACTTAAAAATAAATTACTACAACAAATGTAAATGAATTTTGTTAACAGGTGTCTTTATCATTAATACTCTTATAAAGAAAGTTATTTTAATTAAGATTTAATCAAAACTTTTATCTTTTATATATCACGTTTATTTTTAGTTCATTTCTTACCAAAATTAAAAATTAAATCCATCTATCTATATAAATATAATCATTTTCATTTTAATGTCTCCGTGCATAAAAAATGATTTTTTTTGCTGAATGCATAAAAGTTGAATTTTGGTTCTTATAAATTCTCGATTCTGTTTTTTTATTTATAATGTCGGAGAACTAATTAAGAGTAATTTCATGTATGAAGATGAATTTAAAACTTAGTTTAATAAAAAAGAATTAAGAGTTTTAATTTAGGTTACTGCATTGGATAGGCACGTGTAAATTGTAATTCGGATAGTGGTAACTTTGAGGGTGAGGTTGCAGCAGCAAACGACAAGTAGTAATGTGTGTCGTTCAAGTCACGTGCCTTAAACAGTACTCATGGATTCGGAATGTGGACAATGGGCATGGGGCCTTCTCCCAAGCAAATTAAAAAATAGAGATTAAGAACAAAACATCATTCTTGGTAAAAAAAAAAAAATAATAATTATTATAACAATGTGTCGTTTTGTAATTAAAAATCAAAACATTCAAACAATTTCTGATTATTTTCATAAATATGAATCTTTGTATGCTTAATTTTCATAATTATATATATATATATATATATATATATATATATTCTTTTTTGTCTAGGACAATCTCATCATCTCACGTGCTAGTTAATCTACACGCTTAGTAATTGTATCTAACGCTGCTTAACTGCCTTTCGAGCTAACGGAACACTACTAGAGGCAACATAACAATTTTGTTATGTTTTCTTAAAATATCTTTTGAACTATATATTCTTCTCCTACTTACTGAATAAAAATATACATGATATTTTAAGAACAAAAAAGTCTTTACAAGTTAATTAAAATCTTTAAAAGAAAACTAATAATAAATAATAATTAAGAGAAGAAAGAAAGAGAGGTAGGTCATTTGATCTATTCGCGGTATCGTACTCGATCGATTTGATGTTGTTAGAAATCGAAATCATATCCATAAAAAAGAAAAAGGGATACAGAGCCAAAGAAGCAATGCGATACGCTACCAACTTCTATCGGGGAGTATTGGCGTAGATGTATATACAAAATGGATTCCTAAATTATGATATGATTTGGCCTAATCTCGCATTGCCAAGGACCCTAACCCAACAAAATAATTCATGTGGGGTTTTGTGCTTCTGATTTGTGAGATTCTGTGATTAGTCTTACGCTTACGCTAAACATTCCCACATGCAATAGCTTTCTCGTACGCGAGATTTCCTCTTCTGGTTGTGTTATTTCTCATAGCGTTCTTAATGAGATATAAAAGCCTGGGTTAATTTGTGATGGGAATATTAGTTTAGACTTTAGAGCTTTCAAACAAATGTTCCATGTATAAATTGTGATATCTGATTGATGGCTATATATGCAACTGCTTTGCCCATTATAAGACGAAATTCATCAACATTATTGCACCAGATCACAAAATGTTAAAATAGCAATCAATTTGATACCAACATATTTTCTGAACACTCAAATTGAATGATGAAAAGTTGTCCTTTTTAATTTTGAAATGTATTTTTGAGATGCATACATAAAAAAAAAGTAAGTGAAAAATAAAGATAATAATAAAGTATATACAATGTCACGCACATGATCAATTATTTTGTGTTTAAATAATGACACTGAATTAAAAATTGTTTGGAAGTCGAAAACACGTGGAAATTGGTCCTAAAATACAGGTCAATTGCATGCAAATGAGTGTGCGGGTATAGTATAACATTGTTTTTGACAGTGTAAATACACGTTAGCCTTCACCGACAGAGAAAACGACGGATAATTATTTACAGCATCTCCACAACTCTGATATTTTTGACTTATGAAGCTAAGATTCTTCATCGTTTACAGTAGGTTAATAAACAACATAGACGTCCGATTTATGTATTCCTTCTTAGTCTTCTTCAATTTCATCACCCAAGATCGTGCTCTAATGACTAATTAACTACAACAAATGATTAGAAAAAGACCAGAGAAGTTAATGAATAATTTATATGAATCACGTTCTTGGTTTAGTAATGGTTATGGGATTCACATCTTCTGCATCTTCAAAGTAAATTTAAAACTGAAAGCTGACCACAAGCAGAGATCAAAACACTTTGCCATACACGCGGCAAATTGTAACCAGAGATGGTATTGCTTATATCTACATAACACCAATATTAACTCACAAGATCTTGAAGATGAACAATCTTTTTCTCTCCTAATAAGTGGTACCCACGTCATCCATTCCAAGCTTGCAGACAAATTTGTCAAAACCTACATGCAAAAAACATACCACAAATGACCAAGCAAACATCATTATTGACCAAAGACACACGTATCATATGCATATATTACTATTACTATTCCCATCCTTGAACTTTAGAAAGTGTAGCTTTTGCAAAAATTAGGGGTGCTTTTTATTTTCTGTCACGAAACTAGTCTCATACCAAATTACCACCACCACACATTGTATTTTCTTTATGCCTTGTCTTGTCTGGTACATTCAATGAAATATGGACACTTATTAACGGTACATTTTTTTTCATGCCTCTCTCTCACCAGAATTATTGTATAGTTGAAAGATACTATCTATTTATAAATTATGGTCTCAGTTAATCACTATGTGACACACATAACTGTATTTTTCAATTTAAAAGTAAAGAATAAATAAAACTCAGCCAAATATCATGTAAAAGTTAGGTGACATCATGTAATTATTTCTCCTCAGCACGCACCCTTGGGAAGAATTAGAGTATTGGACTATATAGCTAAAGGTTCTTCAATTGCATGGGAGGGTGAGACCGATGACTTTAGCTTCCTCGATAGAAGTGATGTGAGACCTAAGGATCTATGCATAAAAGGGTTCCTCCTCCTTAACACCATAATCATTCAACCCCACTCAGTTTCTTTTCCCTTTCCTCACAAAACAGAACTCCACAAAGAGAGAAAAAAAAAAAAAGAGACCAACTATTGTCTCTTACTCCAAACACAATCCCTTGTTTTTCTCTCTCTATGAGCTTTCTTTACAGGAAGATCCCAATGTGGCGCCCCACCAACCGCCATCTCTTCAGCTGAAAGCCTCTTATCCATCAAACACTCATGTCCCATTACAGTACTGACTGTCAGGCAGAGAGTGGAAAAAGAAAAAAAGATATAATTGAGATGGATGTGAGTAGGAGAAGAGTTGGAGTTAGATGCAGTGTGGTTGCTGGGTCAGTGTGGGAGAGCAGAATGAAGAGTGATGAAGTTGTTGGTGGAGTTAAGGTCTTCACTGGAGAACAAAGTGTTGAAGAAGGAGGCAATGGTGGCACCTGCAGATTGAAGAGAAGCCAAATTGGGAGTGTGGTTGCCACTGGAAAGAGAAAAACTTGGAAATCAGAAGGGTTAGAGTACAACCAAATTCAAATAGCCAGAGGAAAATCAGAACCCCAGAAGAATGGTAGTAATAGTAGTAGTCAGCAATGCAAGGATCTCAACATATCCTCTGATTCAATCAAGAAGAGCCCAATTCAGGCCAGGAAGAAAAGATCTGGGGTGGCTGAATCTTTTGAAAACAATGATGGGAAGCTTAGAAAGAACAAATCAGATTTAATTAAGAATGTCGGTGATGGAAATGGGGGAAACGCAATTCAGCCTAGGAAGGGCAAATCAGAGTTGGATCATCTTTTAGATGAATCAAGGAATGATGGATTGGCTGGTGGGTCTGGAAGAGTCGCAATTCTCAATGGGAAGAATGATTGTGATGAAAATTGCAAGGATTTTGGTGTGTGCCTAGAGAAGGTCATTTCTAGCAATTCAGGTGATGCTGGCATGACCAAGTGTTCACCAGTGCATGTTGATGATGATGAAGAAGATGATGAGGAGGAGGAAGAGGTGGATGATGAGGAGATTGATATTGAGATGGAGAACGGGAGCTTTGATGTTATGGAAATCAGTGTACCAGAATCCAAGGTTGTGAATGAGCCGGAAAGGAAGGAGGTTGTGAATGTAGCAGCAAAACAGAAGATTGTGAATGAACCAGAACCTAAAAAGGTTGTGAGTACCAACAGACAATTTCATCAAAAAAATGAAAGGCCAGTGTGTGTTCCTATATCTGTGAAGCCATCTCTTGATTCAAGTAAGGTCCTTTTAATTTAATTGTACTTTTCTCTTTCAATCTGATTTTTGGGATTTGTGCTTTTATCAAGGCTAATTGATCTTTACCATTCAGTTCCAAAGGCAGAAGAGTACTGTAGTTTTCCACAGAGCCAGAACAAACTGCAGAGTTTAGGTGATTTATCTACATTTCAGAATTATGCCAGAGTCAAATTTGTCGGCAAAATTTAATACAAATTTCTAGTATTTATTCTTTAATATTCTTTACACATGTCACTCTTCAGTTGATTTAATCATGTGGAGAGATATCTCTAGATCAGCATTTATCTTCGGGATTGGAACATTCGCTATAGTTTTATTTTCTTATGCAGAAGATATCAATCTGAGGTTAGAAATCTCCACACTACTGAGAGTTCAATTCATTTTGTACATACACTTTGCCACTTAAAAGAGAACCCAGAATTGACACACTTCTTTATCCTTTGTTTGTGCAGTCTTATTTCTGTAATGTCCTATATTGGTCTTGTCTATCTAGCTGTTATCTTCCTCTATAGATCACTAATATGCAGGTAATAATAACCCTTGCACATTGGTGAAAAATAAATGACAAAAATATATTACTGGATAATGAATAATATACTCTATGATTTTTTGTTTGGAATCAAACAAACCAGGGGGGTCATGGATGTAGAGGACACAAACTATGTACTAGGAGAAGAAGAAGCAATTTGGCTGCTAAAATTGATCCTTCCTTACTTGAATGAGTTCCTGTCAAAACTTAGAGCCATGTTTTCTGGAGATCCTGGTACCACAATAAAGGTATTTTTCATTGCTCACTGATAACATGGTTTTTTTATTTTTCTTTCTTTTTCTCCCTTCATATCAATAAAACATGAGAATAAACTTTGGCAATGATTTATGAATTGTAGTTGGCAGTTTTGCTCTTTGTTCTTGCCAGATGTAGCAGCTACATAACCATTTGGAAGATGGCCAAATTCGGTGAGTTTCTAATGCCTAGGCTTATTCCATTCATACACAAAATATGCCCAACCAATTTGCATGTTAATGCAGAGTTTCTTACTCTTTGCACCACTTGCTATGCAAGTGAAAACTCCCTCAATTTTTTCTTATTGTGGTTTTTTCAGTTACTAAACTTGTTCTCTCACTGCCTCAGGCTTCTTTGGAGTTTTCACCGTGCCAAAAATCTGCTCCTCATATTCTGCACAGTTAACTGCATTCGGTAAAAATCCTAAATTAAATTAAGCATATAGTTTTGACTTAGCATCATTTAAATCTTCCTTTAGAACACAAGTATGTGACAAAAACACAGTACAGTTGTAGTAAGTAGCTGCTGCAAGTGTGCCAAGTAGGTCTAAGTAGGGGTAATATTTGACGCTCTATTGTCAAATGTAAACGTTGCAGAATTTTCGAGGGCCCACAATAATTTGATCCTGCATGTATTTATGGTCATGGAAACGGCTCTTTGTACCCTTGATTTGTATCACTGATCTACTATAATGGATTTGGTGGGTCCTGTAAAGAAAAAAGGATTAATATATGTATAGGGGTTCAATTATTTTTATACTTTCCTCTAGTGAAAATAATTGAACTCTAAACCTGCTTTAAGATTTTGCTTTATTGCATATTTAAAAATGTGGATGATGGGAATTGAGAATTTTAATGCATCACATGGATGAGCATCTTTGCTTTTATTCTTAAACAGTTTTGGGGCCATTCCTTACAAGTATTAGACCTAAACATATACATACTTGTTGGTCCCCACCCCCAAAGTCCAAACCCTGTCAAAGTACTTTGATGAGTTGATCTCGGATTGTTCACAGGGTCCAAAAATAAGCTTCCGCAGTTCCACTAGCTTCAGGGATATATAAATCACTAAGCTCAAAATTTAATTTTGCAATTAGTGTCATAACTTTTGTGTTTTACAAACTACCACGATCTTATAATTCTTATTCCAATTTAATAGTTTGAGTTCTCTTAATGCGATGAATGATGACTTATTTTCTTTTAATCATATGAAGCAAACTTTTGGATTCGTCGATTCCGAGATGCTTGGGATTCTTGCTCTCACAAAAAGGCCGTGGCTCTTGGCATTTTCGGCCTTGTTTGGAATTTGTCATCAGTGGTTGCTCGCATTTGGTCAGGTAAAAGAGCATAGTGAAGATTTATATTTTTTGTTAATTAATAGCATTAGATTTAGCTTCGATATTTTTTAGATCTAGATATAGTGACCCCACTACATAAAAAAAAAAAAAATTAAATGTAGTTTTGTGCCTACAGTCACATAACTACGTACTAATGAATTGTATAATTGCAGTGTTTGTGCTATTTGTGGCCTTCAGATATTATCAACAACATTATTTGGTGAGAGATGAATTGGTGGAAAATAAAGCAGGATGTGATGAAACATGGCAAGAACATGCTGGAGTTAAAATTGGAATGCAGAGACAACAGTCCACACACAAAATAAAGAGTGCTAAATTATTTTGTTAGTTCCACATAGATTTTCTCCATTGTATAAAATTGTTATCATTTTTTTTTACTGATGAAATTGTTGTCATTATAAAGGTCATTTTTGGTGTTTTTTTTTTTAATAGAGCATGGTTCAAGAGGAAAAAGAAATAATCACTGGACGTTTATGGCTTGTAATTAGAATTAGGCTTTCTTTATCAAAATTATATTTGCATGGCGCTGACATGTTTCAAAGAGTAACATTAACTCAATTTTTAAAATTATGGGTCCTAATTGAACACTAAATGAATTGAATGTTTTTTTGTTTGTTGGAATACTAAATGAATTGAATTACTCAGTTGGTAATTCGATTAGTGGCGTTAGGAAATAATTTTATTTCTTGTTTTGTAATTGGGTTTTAAAACCCAGATCAGTGTGGTCCAATTAGTTGTTGGGCCAAATTCTCTTTAAAACCCAAATCAGGCAACCGAAACACTTCCCTCTATAAATAAGGAAATGTGGCATCATGGTGGTAACTTTTAATTAATTTTGTATTCCTTGCTTTCTTGATTTTGAGTGCTGCAATGCAAATTCTGATTTTCTTGCGGAGCAGTAATGTAATCCACTGCTTGTTTGTGTAAATTGTTTTATGGATTATATGAATTATTGATTCCTCTGTCCGAGGTAATGGATTGGATCTTAGGAAGCTTGTTTCAACGGATTCCCTAACCCTAAATGTCAATGTTCTTGTCTCTGTTTGAGTGCTATTAGATTTTAAATGGACCCTATAGTATCACATAGGATTAAATTGAGATCTTAGACCACTTTTTAATGGACCCTATAGTACCATATAGGATTAAAGATCTCTCAAGATCTCCTTAATTTTTTCCTTTAATGGTAGATCTCATTTTGAGATCTTAGGGAGAGAAAAAAAGAGAGAAAATTTATTCTTTTTTGAACAATATGTAGATCTTGAGGGATCTTGTACAAGAACTCATTCTCCATGTTGGAGATCTCTCCACTTCCTTTATTGGGAGATCTTGTGAAAATCAAATCTTCAACTCAAAATCTTTACTTAAGATGTAGCACTAAAGATGCTCTTAGCCTCAAATTAGTATATACGCACAATTTCTTGAATTGTGGGTGTTGAAAGATTTTCTTACGAACGAAGAGAGTGGAATGGAGTATATGGGCACATCGTTTTTTCTTGATTAGGAGCTAACCCTGACTAATGTATTAGCCACGGCATTCCTTCAGTGCAATTTCTGATTTCTGAATAACATGCACCAATTCACTCATCGTCTTATCCAACACATGTTAACATGCTGTTTCATTTGAAAACTAAATTAATCTAATAAGATATTATTAGTTAATCTCCAAAAATTAAAATTCGTTAACTAATACAATCAAATCTTGTTTATATATTTAAAAATTGAACTAATCTAATAAGATATCATGTAATTAAATTATAAATTAAAATTATCTTTTTGAATTATTAATATATATTTTGAGTGTCAAAATATAAGTTGAAAAATTTACATAATATAAGTTATTTTTAGAGTGTCAAAATCGAAAAAGTAAATACTAATAGCAAAACTAATTAAGTTGAATTTTTATTTAAATTTAAATATAATTTAATTTAAGTCAACAAAAAATATATTTTCTTAATAATTTTTATATTATCTTCATATTTAAAGATTGTTTATATAAATTAAAAAATTTAAAATTTATTTCAAACCAATTATAAATTTAACAACACTCCATAGATTTTTTTCTAATAAAATATTTTTAAAATCATAAAAATACACAATTAAATTAATTAAAAAATTATAACCATTTCTTACAAATTCAATTGATTAATATTTTTAATAATTGGAATATTATCATCATTTCAATAATCAATATCACTTTTCAACCTAAAAAGGATTGATTTATGATGTTTCTCATGCGCGCACACATATATGACTCATAAATCAACAATCAAATAAATTGTAAATTAATTTTGAAAAACAAAGACAGACAAAATATATAGAGACTTTTCCACATGTTGGACCATAAGTCACAAATTATTACTTAATGAAAAACAATAAGAATGAAACTATAATCTATAACAAAATGAATGATAATAATCATAATGATTAGAATATAAAATTTCGTTGTTACTACTTGTTTTCGTTGGGGTTGTCTCTCCACGGTCTTGCACTCTCTCCCTTGCCCGTCTTCGGACACATGATTTTCCAATTGCACACAAATTTACCTTAACACTCCATCTTCTTCATCCATTTTCTTTCAATTCACACTTAAACAGGTACCTTCAAAGTTGAATCCCCAGGGATTGTTGCATTCACATACTTGATTTTTTGTTACTACGTCACTTCATGCTATGTTTTAAGTGGACGAGAGTTAGGGCAACTTGATGAGTTGTTTTCTATGTAATACTCCCTTGTGTTCGAGACACTGTTATATTTTGTTTTATTATGGATTTTGGTTTATGTTGTTATCCATTTTGTAAATTGAACTTATTTCTAATCTGGTTTTGTTGCATGGTTACGATGCAGATGAGTGTTGTTATCGATTCTCCCGTTCATTCGTCCAGCAGTGATGACTTCATTGCATTTCTTGATGCTGACCTCGGTGCAAGTTCACTGGACTCGTCGTCGGATAAAGAAGTTGTAAAACAAGATGATGATAGGTGCTCTTCTTCATTACTTGTTTTGTTTCATATTTTTATATCTCTTGTGTGAGTTAAGCAGATGTTGTCAATTGTTATTTCAAAAATTGCAACTATGTTGAAGTTTATAAAGGTTTGAATGTGACATATTCATATGTATATAACGTCAATCTAAATTTCCCAATGGCATCCGTCCTGCTATCCACTATCTCACTATAGTGGTTTTAGGGTCAGCTGATTCATGCGACTTTCCACGATTGACAACTATGATTATAATTTAGGTAGCTTCAACATTAACATCAACATCAACAACACCTTTAACCCAAGTTAATTGGGGTCGGTGGTAGATGAACCCAATGATAGATCAAAAATAAAACAAAGAAAGAGAAAGGGAGAGGGGAAGAAAATGTGGAAATAAGACAAAAGAGATGAAAAATAAACTAAAATAAAAGAGGGATGAAAAGAGGAGGAAAAATATGAAGAGGAAAATAAATTAAAAGGGAACTGGAACATAGCAATACTAATGGGTTTAACCCTCCACCAAGTTTATAGCTTTTCTCCACTTTATCCTAAGACATACCGTCCGCCAATCTATATCTCACTCCATTAGGTCTTGTTTAACTACCTTTCCCTAGGTAAGTTTCGGTCGAGCTCTTGATAACAATCTCTTGTTCTTATGGGAGCATCCAGTGGTCGTCTCATAACATGTCCAAACCACCTCAATTTATGCTCCCTCATCTTGTCACACACTGGTACCACTGCTATCTTTCGTCGAATATCGTCATTTTTTATCTTATTTATCTTCGTATAACCACACATCCACCATAACATACTCATTTCTATTACCCCTATTTTATGCTCATGTTATCTATGTGCTGGTCAATATTCCGCTCCTTGTCTTTCTGAAAAATCATAAAATATCATAATGAGAGGTTTTAATTAAATCAGGGCATTGCTTATATGATCGCTAGAGGTACACTGAAATAATAGTCTGCGTATGGGTTATTGGGATCTATACTGCATTCTTCTTTCCCTTTGTGAACTATGTTATTGAGTGTATATTACTACTAGTTATGCTGTTATTGAGTGTATATTACTACTAGTTATGCCTTTCTAAAAACTGAAATTAAAGTGTGCTTTGTCCGTGACATTGTTTTGCTTTGAAAATCTTCAGCATTGCATGAAAACGATTTTTTGCTGGTGGTCTGTGGAATTGTGAACCAATTTGCATAAATCGAAGAGAGAGAGACCGATATTTTAGGGTTCATGCTTTTTGGTGCATTTATGTTGCAGTTGTCATTCTATTCTGAGAGATAATGCTATGAGTTTGTTTGTTTTTTTTACTTCTTGTTTTTGGTCAAATTTCACTTTGTTATATACTATATTTTATGAATGGAAGCAGAATTAAAAAACGTAAATTTGAAAGCATTGAGGAAACTGAGGGATCTACTTCAGAAGGAATCGTCAAACGGAGTTTAGGTAATTTTGATTGTAATAGTTCTTTATTTCATCATCTTTGTATGGAATTTATTTATTCATACATTGTTTCTCTTTTAGAGCAAGAAAACCAATTTTCAACAGAGGGTGTGTCTGGTGTGATAATTTTTCTTAGTTTTATCTATGTATATAGCTCTCTTGAACTATTTCACTTGTTGAACCTAAGCTTGTATAACTTGCATTGCCATCTGTAACTTGCTTTACTCAAAACAATTTTGTTCCCCTTTACCAAGAAACAGTGTATTGTTATATTGTTACAAAATAATTTATAGTTTAACAGTATGTTTGATAAATTAAACTATAAATTAATTATTAGATCAAAATTAATTGTTACAAAATTAATTATGTAAAATTATGTGTATTAAATATATATTAAAAAATTTAGTGTTATATGTATCAACATTAATTATTTTTTAACATAATTGGCATATTAGTTCAGTTAGTTGGAGCATCGTATTAATAACACGAAGATCGCACGTTCGAGACCTTACAGATTCGCCAATCCGTATGAATTATGCGGATCCGTATGAAGCAAAACACGTCAAATAGCAAAAGATATTTTGGGAATTTCACTGTTACGAAAATGGTCTAGTAGAAAAATGAATGGGGTAAGAAGCATAAGCCTAAAATATTTGGCTGGGCAGTAGGGCTGCCAAAATGGGCCTGGCCTGATTGATTGGCTTAGTCAGCCCGCAAATAGGGCCAGGCTGGGCTCTAAGATAGAAATGAGCCTTTTTGGCCCGGCTTGCATATATATGCACCATCATACATACATATGCATTACACATTCTGAAACAATTGTGGTCTTTATCCAGTTCATGGTGTGAAACCCATCATTGTTTACACTTGGTAGATTTAGTTTAAAATCTGTTTTGTAAATTGAACTTATTTCTATTCGATTCTCGTAAGATTTGCATGTTTGTGATAAATAGGGAGTGGATGATTTAAGGCTGTTACTTTTGTTCACGTCCTTCTAAATTTGATCCCCACAGATAAAAAAACTGCAGCTTAATCTATTTAATAAAAAAAAATATAAATTCATTTTACCAACTATGCATTGACTGGAAACATTTTCTATAGTCGCAGAAAATGGCAATGAAATTGGAGCTCGAAGAATTTTTCTCTGCCACAGAGAAAGAAATTCAAAACGCTTCTCAGACAAGATAATACTAATTAATACATTTCAATTTCAATTGTGAAATTAAAACTGGAAAATATGATATATTGGTAACATGTGCGTGCATAGTATATTTATTCCTTGTTAATCTGCAGGATAATTATGAAATTAAAACCGCATTTATTAAATTCAATCTTAAAAGAATAAGTGCTAAATTCAAACATTTTTAAAAAATGTGTCAACAATCAAATCATTTTATTTTTTTACTTTTATTTTTTAGATTTAGAATCATTATTTTGGACTAATTTGGCCCGACATATGGTCAAATTAGACCTAGAAAAAATACAGCTCGCAAGAATATGGACAGCTCCGAAGTGGTACCACAAGTGTCACAAAGTCTCTTTTCTGGGAATTGCTTGAATCCTTGAATCAAATTCCACTTTGGCCGCTTTGATTGAATTTCATCCTACATTCTCTGCAAAAAGGATTAAAATTTGGAGGTGGGATGTATATCTTAGAGAGAAAAATAGAGTATATACTTTAACAAGCTCATAATTTGTCATCTATGTAAATATGATTTATCATGGTTGAAATCATTGATCTCTTCCATTTTTTCAATTTCAACTGTTATCACTCTATCTTTTTATTATAAAGTGATTTTCTTATTTCACCTCAGCCAAATGTAACCCCCCAAAAAAAAGGTAAAAGAAAATTTTCTTTTTTATAGAAATATCAAGGCAATGGTCAAGTGAAGATGGTTGGATTCTGTGCTTCTCATTATGTTCCCTATTTGCAAAAGAAGTAGCATGCATCTATTTGAGGCCAAAAGCTGAATGAACAATATTCAACCTCCTTTGCCTTACTATATATGTCTATGCCTCACACTCATACAAGTTTCAGTCTAAACGAGTGTTTCAGACTCGGTTTTTGAAAATCGGATTAGACCAATTGGTTTAACCGGTTGAACTTGAAACCGATTACGTATCTGTTTGGTCAGGTGTTGCAAGTGTAATTTTCTGTCAATCAAGAAGCTGTCCATTGTAGCTTACATGTTATTGATCAATTAGGCATGATTTCTCTTCATTCATAAGGTGTGTTCAAACACACTCTTAAGTCATTGATTCAAACAAGTCAATAACTGATAAATCGGATAAAAACTAGAACCAAACAAGTGTGAACCAATTTTAAAAAAAGAATAATTTATCTCTTTCTTTATAAATAAATAAATAAAGGCTCGTATATATGAATGAACTGTTATTATTCAACTATGCATTATAAAATTTTATATTTTTAAACATGTAATATATTTTTATGTTAATTATTAAAATATATATTTAATTATTACTGGTTCAACTTTCATCTCTAGTTGAGCCACTTGAATCACTCATTTTGGTCTTCAATCCATTGATTTCTGTCCTTTTTTATAATATTGGATGAACCGGTGCTCTCCATATGCGAAATTCCACCGTACATATATATATATAATATGCATAATAATTAAAACAAAAGCTCATCAGAACTTAACGATTGGGGGGGGGGGGGGGGTGCATTATCTACTTGGCAGACAAAGTATTTGAAATTGAGATATATGCATTGAAGAGATAAGCACAAGCAAGATAAACTTTCCCCTCCATACATGTGCAATGTGCCTGAACAAATCTAAACATGCACATGGGAGATTCTCGAGCTGCAGTCCTAATCATTCTTTACATAGAAAAATGAACCTAATTAAACTTTGCATTACTACTACTCATATTAATGTACCAATTTATCAAGGAAGGGTATCCACGGAAAAGGATAGATACCAATGATAGTAAGCATATGACCAACAAACAGAGTTTAACCACAGAAGTTCTGTGCTTATATTCATGTACACTTATTTGAATTTTTCATTGTGGTAATTATAATAACCTTGATGACTCACTCATTCAACATGCCCACCTGAATATGACAATTAGACCTGGAATCCTACGTCGACATCAATCAATTGATGCCATCTATCACGTGGAAAGTGCTAATGGTACTTATTATGCGATATGTTGGGCCAATGTAATGTGGGTTTTTTTTTTTTTTAGAAGATGTTATGTGGGGGGTTAAGAACTCTAATAATTGTACCATTTGATGATGAACTTATGTTTGAGGATTTTGTAATTGTCTTTTTGATGTTTTGTATGTAAATTTTGCCAATTTAATAGTGGCGTTAATCATTTATATATTTGAGAAACTGATATTTGAGCTGAGTCTTAAAGTAAATTAATAACCGTAAACCATGTATGCTGATGATAATTTTAAGCTTTTTAGATGTTAGAATATGAGAAGTAAATGGTGATCAAGTGTGGGTAACATAGCTTATTAGGGTTGGTTCAGTTTTCATTTGATCTAAAATATATTTTGGGAAATACTGGATAGTACGAAACGGATCGCACAAAGCTTATGTAGTAATTATTTTAGGCGTGATTTCCATCAACCTTTCCTTTTTTTTCTTCTATTATTTAATTAAACATTCTTATTTATCACAAATTCACAATAACTAAGAGAGACAAAGAGGACAAACTATCTATATTAAATATATTGAAGTACGAATTATGCAAATTATCTTGAATAAAATCTCGTTCTAGTTCTTAAAATTGTAATTACCGAACACTTTAGTCTGTAATTTTATAATTTGTTTCTCTTTATTCCCTGACTTTGCAAGAAGTTATCAATTTTAGTCATTATTTTATTTATTCATTATTCATTGTCAATTTTCACAATACAAAAGGATTAAAGTAAATGACATTTTATAAAGTCCAAGACCTGAGGTTGCAATCTCGCGAGAACTAACATTTTGTGAATTTGATTTTTTTTTTTTTTAAATTTACTTAGGTATTGTTTGGTACAATTAGTCTTGAGTGTATTGGAGATGAAAATTTTAAAAAACAATGTGTCTCATATTTTTACACTTTATTTTAATTCAAACATTTTGTTCATGTTTCATCTTAATTTACTTCCATATTTTTTTTTTCATTCCTTTAAATTAAACCGACCTTTAAGTTAAATTAAGTTAAAAAAATTAGTTCATATATAATTTAACTTGAGTTCATAAAAAAATCTAACATTAACCATTAAAATTTGCCGATAAAAACAAAATCTCCACTTCACTTATTTCCTCCTTTTTTGCGGATATAGTTATTTGAGCGTCGACCTTTTTTTCTGTATAATTTTTGTTACTCACTACTTCGTGTACAATACCATATGTCAAACGGTCTTAGTCACATGTCCAGTTAGTGTGTATAAATTAAATTAGTATATATGAGCATGATCTCTTCTCTTCTTTTTATTGGTTGGGTCCACTATTTATCTTTGCAAATTATGGTAGGTATCTTTCAAGCTTAAATTCGTGGTAGGTACATATGACCAAAATCAAGATAGCACTGCTCAAGATAGTGACTGGACCAGGCAATGCATGTGTGGTATCAAATGTTGGGAAAGGACACTCTCAACGACTGATTAGTGATTACTTAATTAACAAAAAAGAAAATACTATACAATGAATATGAAAAACTATGGAGACAAGAAGATGTCAATAAATTTATCATTTCACATGATGGCATCTCGTAGATTGGTGCCCACCCCAGTTTGTAACTTGAGATCCCATCATATGCAAAACAATTATTCGAGAAAATTTGGTTGCTAGCTATTAATTATTAGTATTTATCAGATCTCTGATCATATAATTACAAGAGAAACGTACAGCTCTACTATCTTAGAGATAATTAAAACAAATTAAGCTTCGTGATTTTCTCTATAGAAACCGTTGGCATGGTTGTTGGTTGTTGGCTGTGGTGGTCCGCAATAGTAATACATATGCTTTGGACTATGAAAACACCAAACCTATATATCCCAATAGCAATTTGTAAACTAGAGGGGAGGAAAGCATAAATAAATAAATAAATGTAATAATAAGTCATAAACTCATAATGTTGCAACACAATAAATTAGTTCTTGATGAGAGAAAGTGAGAAAACATTGCAGGGAGGTTGAGAAAAAAATGAGAAAGTGTTTGACGAAAGAAATTTGAAATTAGGATTGATATGTGACAGTCGACATCTAGATATGTCTTCGTTATTATAATAATAAATATAAGAACATAAAATATATAATTAAAAAATAGAATACCAATATATTTAGAATCAAATACATCATCAGGGAAATAGAAATATATTTATCCATTATATGACACATGACTCGTATTTTACTTTCAAAAGATATACACATAATCTCATGAATAGCTATTGTGTTTAGGGTTTTTAAGGTTATATATTTTCTTGTAATCTGAATACAATTGTATGAGTGTGTGAGAAAATATAGTAAATAGATGAAAATAATCCAGATTGAATGAATCAAAATTAAACTCAATGTGTTATTTTCTTCTTTTATTTACTGTTTTTCTTCTATCTATCTCGCTTGTTATATGATTACTCGATATCTAATATAATCTGAGTGAATAACAATACTAATCAAGTTAATTATAACAAATTATGTTTGACTAGCTAGTATATCAACGGAGGTTGAATCTAGTGGAAAGAAATTAATATTTCATAATATAATAAATTAAAATTAACATTTTATTTGGAGAGATATTTATATTTAGTATCTGATTTAAATAAGATTTGTTTATGAAGAAATAGAATAGATATGCGGAAAAAAAAAAAAAAAAAAAAAAAAAAAAAAAAAAAAAAAAAAAAAAAAAAAAAAAAAAAAAAAAAAAAAAAAAAAAAAAAAAAAAAAACCTATGCGGACTAGTCACCTACAGTACTTGGGCATGTTAATGAATCCATTTCTTTAACGTAAAGAGAAACATGAAGTTATACAAAATTTCCAACTCTATTTATTAGTTCCTTAATTTCTTTCTGAGTAATAAAGAAGAAATCGATGGTTGGGATTTGACTGTCTGAGCGGTGGCTGAGTATTTCTTGATGGGAGAACATTATAATCTTAATAAAAACGTCAGAACACTTTACTAATGATCTGAATTTAAAGCAAAAGCAATTTACCAATAATAGATATTGAAAAATACTGAGTAGAAATTAATATAAACTTAGCAGCAAAAGTAACTTATCAATAATAATAGATTGGAAAATAGTGAAACAGAAAGAGGTCGCCATAATTACGATATAAATTAATTTTCATATCTAATATAGTAAGCATACTAAATAAAACGAAATGAAATAAAGTGAAGGAAATGAAATTATCATTCTATTGTTTAGAGATATATTACAGTAGATTTCATCAAATGACTATATGTTTCTTCATTTTTTAAAAAATTAAATACATTTTTTAACACAAAAAAATAAATATTAATTTTATGTTATGAGAAAATAATAAAATAAATATTTAGATTTTATTTTTATTTTTTAATCACTTAATAAATAAATTATGCTAAAAAAATAATGGAATGGAATTTTTTAAACAGTATATAAATACTTTACATATAATTTATGTAATTCTTTTCTTCTTATTTTGTCATCCATTAAAACCATACACTTTTTTTCTCATTTTACTCTTATCATTTCTATTTCTTTTCTTCCTATATTTCATTCCTTTGTATTTCTCTCTTAATCTAAACAAAAATATAAGACGGGAGAACAAGACCCTCGAGTCTCGACCACGGGGAATCACACAATCAACCTTCGTTATCCACCATAAACACAGACAATGCCAGAATACATAAGTGTGGGGAAAAGATCTTCGGAGTATAATTATATATGCCTGAACTATAATATTGAATTTAAATAGATGTCACAAAAGGACGAAACAAAGACCAGCAAAGACTTTAGTTGGGTCCATGCCGAAGTAAGCATGTATAATGTATTACTACTATTATTAATTATTAGAATTATTATCCTTTATTCAACTAGCAAAAATTTGCTTCCCAAAAAAACTTACAGAATAAAAAATAAAAAAATTCCATCTATAATTAAATGTAGAGTCTAGAACGAATTTTAAAACGTGATTGCAATCTCATGCATGTAACATTATTATTTATTGCTTACTAATCCGCGATGTATAGATACTACTTACTAGCAAGCTTACGAATTGATTACTGATTCAAACATTTGCTTATGTGCATATGCTTAAAAATTAATAATACAAGAAAATTTAATTTTCAAACCTGTTAAATTACAAGATGTTGGAAATTAATTCTTAAATCCGTACGGTGAAAATTATTACTCAATAAAATTTTAAAAATATCATACTGAATTATCAAAAAATCTTAAACAAATAAAACGTACATGTTTCTATTGCAGCATTAATTTATCCTTTTGTTCTTGTATCTTTTAATTTTTTCTTATAAGAAAAAATTTGATTTAATATATTGGAGACCATAATTCTATATATAATATATTTTTTTTATTGTTGAACCTAATTAGTCCAACATTGGTATTCACTCATTTATCCTATATTTACTTAAAAATCTATTTAAACATATTTAATTAATCATTATAATTTTTTAATATATATTAAATAATATAATATAATTATTAATACAATATATATTAAACAATAATAATAATAATGTGAAGAAATTTAATTTTCTAACACAAGGCACTGAAGCTAATAGAATAATAATAGGATAATACTGCAATAATACATATGAGAGAAACTGAAGAAAGATAGTTGTACAGGAAAAAGAACCTACACTCAAACCCCATAGAAAAGTCCTTCGTAAAAAACTTTAAACACGCGTTTTGTTTATTTTGGACGACTATCATTAGTGGGTGTTTAGATCTGCTTCAAGTTTTCAAATCACATTAAATTGTTACAGCAGGACAATCGTTAAATTGTTCAAATCACGACTAATTTTAGTCCTTTCAAGATTTTATTTATTTATTTTAGTTTTTATTATCAAGTGATGATGGAATAAATAATGTTGATAATCATCACGTTAAAATAATTATGTGTAAAAAAATTTGAATAAACTTTATTTTTAAATATTCATATATTGAAAAAATAATTGACGGTGCAAGAATTAATAGGATCTATACTAGGATTTAAAACACCTAAATAATAATGCAATATGCTCATAACTGTGCATACCACTTAATTGAGACATCCTTTAGAGTAATCACCTTGATCTTGCGAAAGCACTTGATATTGCGGGAGCTTGTAACAAAGCATATATGTCATGAACAACATATTTCTCTTTTACATATAGACTATTTAATGGAGCAATGAATCATCAAAGAAAACATAAATTAAGTGAGAATCATATCATTCTTTGAATAGACATGTAATTTAATATTCAATCATCATAAACATACACTAGATCTATTTATGCGTTACACACAAACACAACACAATTATCTTTTGAATTGACCCAAGAAAGATGTAAACACGTGATGATTTTCAAAGCCCAAAATTAAACCACCTAATCAAATTGGACTCCCGATCCCAAGGAACAATATATTAGGTCATACATTCAACTTATATTTTAATAAAACAAAATACATCAAATCAGTAGAAGGTAAAATAAAAACACACATTAAAAAAAATTATTTAACTACAAGATTCTTATTAAATTTATTGATAATGTGGTAAGTTAAAAGACTCTTAAAATTATTGTTACATTATTTAACGTTTGTTATTTAACTACAAAGACTAAAATAAATAAATAAAAACTATTTTACACGGGGACTAAAAAATTATTTAGACCTCTTATAATTTTAATTTTACACGTGCAATTATATTATTTCATTTGTAGAAAAAAATAAAGTAAATTAAACTTTTCTTCCCTAATAAATATGAATATTATACTAATCTCCCCTGCAATATCCAAATGTACAGTAGTTCATTTAATTTCACCCACCACCCACACCACAGGGTAATGTTGCATGCATGATGCGTCATCTGGGCATAGGTCGCATCTCTTAACGAATAAATTCTTACTGTACGTATAAATCGGTGCCTACGCTCAACAATTTTCAAAAAACAGTAAAAAAAAAAATAGTAACATATTTGAGTACACTATGAAATTTATGTTTGCTTAGAGATTTGTTTATTTTTCTTTTTTAAAAATGAATCTAAACAGCATTCTACAAAAATATGATCTTCCTTGTTTATTTTACGTCAATTGTATGCATTAAGTATTTAAGTTAATGAAATATTGATATCCTATCATTCTAATAAATAGTTATTTTGTATTTAAATAGTTTTAAATAATTCATTGTTTAATTGACCAACTAATATAAAAATAATGAGCCTGCGAAGAAAATAATGCATGTCCTGAATTCTGACTCATGAAGCCACTTGCAGACTTACGCCAAACTTGCACGTTCTCTCCTTTCTATTTCTCAGCAAAGCAAGTGTATGTTTTGGATGAATGTGAAAAAAAATGATTTTGAAACGAATTAATTTTATAAGTTGATTTTAATTAAAATTAAATTTAAGGTAATATGGTTTATATTAAAGAGTCTAATTCAGATGATTAAAAGGGATATGTAAATGTTTTACAAATTATTTAAATTTAAAATTAACTATAAATCTAGAATTAATTTTATATTATTCTGTAATAAGAAACTGATTTTCGATTTTGAATTAATTCTTCCACGTTAAATCAAATACATAGTAATTGAGTTTGAAATTTACTCTCAGTTCCACATTTATTAGTTACTAGCTAGAGACTATAGTTATTAGTGGGTTTCTTTCCCCTCTAAACTCAGTTTTATGATATGTTTGATAATTTTTAAAAATCTGTTTGTACATTAAATTTTTACTTAAAAATTAAATTTTTAAGAAATTAAATTAGACTTATTTTTGTAAATTTAGTTTGTAAACTTGAGTTTGATACAAATTAAGTCTATAAACTTTAACTCAAATATGAACTATAGTTGCTGGAATATAAAAGGAAAACGGTGTGTCGAACGATGATTGTAATACTTGGATAAAATATTCATTTATACTATTGATTGACAACTAAAATAATAGACACGAAGTCAACAAGTGTGACTCATTTAGCAAAGTAGGAGATGACTTAATTTTGATTTCTGTAAAATATGTTTCCAGAAATAAACGATAAATTTCAAGGATGACTAATTTTTTTATATTGAAAATTAATATAACTAAATAAAAACCAAACTTTGTAAAGATAACTTGAAATTTTATCAAAGAGTTAATTATCAGTCATAACAACTTAATTTATTTGGATAAATGATGAGATAAATATTAAAAACTCAAATATTCTATTAAAATATTAAAATAATTATCTTTTTAATTGTTAGTTTGATATAAGCTTAAAAATTCATACTAAACTCTATTAAAACTTTTTTTTGGGTACAGAATTAAAACATATATAATTTAATTACGTCTTTTATTTGTTTTAAGAAAGAAAATAAAAGCTGTAAAAAAAGAAAGATAATAATAAAATTAAAAATTAAAAAAGTATTAACTATACATTCCATTTCCCCGTTTTCATTAGGTTATTGAGAGAATTAAAAATATCTTACAATAATAACTATTCTTTTATCTACCTATTATGAGATAAGTAATTTCTTGTTTACTTAAAAGGAAAAAGGCTCTGGAGTCGGAGATGGCCAGATTTTTTTTTATTTTTTATTTGTGAACAGATGGCCAGATTCTTACAAATAGATAAGCTAAAGAAGTCATAAAAAAAAAGTCATATAAATCGAGCCAATGATATATAAATATATTGATTTTTTAACTAAACAATTAATTATAGTTAATACGCACATGTATACAACAGTATTTGGATACTACTAGTATTAAAAAAGTCTATTATTACTATTATTATTATTTTTAATTAATTTATCTTAAAATAAATAAATTTGTCTGTGTCTAGTCTGTGTCGGTAGGTGGATGTCGTACATGAAACAACAATAAAATTACTGTTACTTATATTTATAACTTAATTGAGGAATAATAATGTTGTTTTCTTTCTACAAACTTTTGTTGACAAATATTCTACACAAATACAACGAAAAAAGGGACAATTGTATAGGGAAATTTCGATCATGTATGGACAAAATTAAAAACGTTAATAAATAAAAAGGAATCATACCTATAGACCAAATAAAAGCCAATATATATATATATATATATATATATATATATATATATATATATATCCTGCATGCAGTTATTTTCAGTCAATGTTAAAGAATTTTACAAGTCATTTTAGTTTTAAAAAAATTATTTATGAAAAAGTTTATTTGACTATTTGATAAATAAATTTTTAAAAAATAAATTTTACCATTTTTTAAATACTTAGTAGTTAAGTCAATAAAAGTAATTAAACCACATTCCAGTCTCGTTAGCCAATGTCATTAGAATATTAA
>PYAF01005082.1:543767-583863 GCA_007407185.1 Glycine tomentella | reverse complement strand
ATAATTAATTTTAATAATTAGATATAGATAAATGAGACTTATAACAATACACAAAACATAATTAGCCAAGATAATAACAACGGATAAAAAAGTCATACAAATGTTATTATTATTATATCTATTAATTAATATACATATCTCTTTGGGTTAGATTTTTGTAATTAGTGATAACAAATATTATTAAAAGATTTAGTAAAAATAAATCATAATATATATTATTAAATTTATGAATTAGTATTTTTTTCATGAGAAAAACTCTTATGAAAAAAAAGGTTATATACTAATAATGTAAAAAGTTTTACACACTTATTCAATCACTACTTATCGCATACGATAAGTTTGTTAATTTTTCAAATAATTATCTTAAAGTAATTTAAACGATAATTTATGATTAAATGAAAATATAAAAAACACTTTTCTCATTCTCAATGGTTAGTTGCATCGTAGCAATTGAGTATTGTTTGGAAAATTTCAGTCCTCTAATAATACACTCATTCTATTAAAATTCATCTTTATACTGCTTCTTTCCTAGTTTAATTTTTTAACTAAGACAAAAAACACAAAGTATAAAAAAAAATTACTTTATTTTTCTCAAAGCTCTTTCTCACTTCACTTTAGATTCAATAGATTTTAGTTTAATAGACCATATCCAAAATTCTACATAAACCAACAAGCTCTCTAAATTTAAAATTGATATTCATTTTAAAGGTTAAGTAGTACTGACCAAGTGAACTTAGTTCTAAATTCTAATCATGTTGAATTAATGAAAATCAGTGAACCAGCCAGTGTGTCATCCATTTAACCTATTAGGCAGACTAATCCAAATTGAAAAATATACGGTGAATAGCCTATCTAAAACTGTATAAATGGGTGACAAAGAACTAGTTGGAACTGATTGTTTCAATTTTTATTTTTATTTTTTTATAAATTTCTTCCACAAAATATTTAGTCAAATAAGCCTGATGTTAATTTGCAAAGGATTACTTATGTATTATTATTTAGTCTTTGATTCTTGATTTTTCTTCTTATAGTGTATGATCGTTTAATTTAAATTTTAAATTTTACCCACCTTGATTTTATATTAGTTTACTATTTAAACATTACATATCTATATTTACACTTCAATATAATCTATTTTCACCATTAAAAAGTATCAATTCTTGTGAACCTAATTTTAAAATATCATTCTCAATCCAAATAATTTTTTTCAACCTAACAACAAAGCCTTAGATAAAATCAAATACATAAATTACATGATATCATTCGACACGGTTAAAAATCAAAGTTTTAAGAATGTTAAATAATGTTCTTTTTAGTCACATTCTTATCCTTTTCACAGGACTAAAAATCATGCAATTTATTCTTCTAATTGACATTTCTTGTTGCCTTATATGTATACAAACCACTTTGACAATTTTCTGTCATTTTTTCTCAATATGTGTTATACCAATCTTTTTTCATATATGGTCATTATTATTTTGTCCTTTCTTATATGACATACATTCATCTTAACGAAGTGGATGATCAGTTTTGTCATATATGACATTTTTATAAACAGAAATTATGAAGAAAGGAGAGATGAAAATGTAAGACTAGAAATCCTGAAAAACTAATTAATCCATATATTCTTATTTTCAAATTCAACACTGCCTCCTTTTTATTAAATACTAGCAAGCATTTTGATCAAAACCATAAACACACACACACAACCAATGCGTTCATGTGAACCACCACAGTACAAAAGCCTCAAAAGGATCCTTAGGGGCACCATTTACCATTTAAAGTGTATGTTAGTTAAAGCAAGAAGTGACTTTGAACTATGCTGCTAAAAATACTAAACCTGATGTGCGCCATTTCATCTTTTCCTTTGAGTTCTGACTAATGCATAGATACCCAATGTTCAATACTCAATAGCTACAAGCTTTTACAACACAAACAATGCCAAGTGGAGGGAACTATAAAATTCTCAAAGCGTGTACAATTACATTACGAATAGTCAAAACCAAGTGCTAGAGCATCCCACAAGAACTGGAAAGAAAATACTGGAAAACATTGAAAACACTAGAACTTATTTTTGCAACTGACTTAGATAAGAGCTGGTATCCCACATTCACATCCACCCAAAGAAATACCATGATGTGATCTCCCATCTTCAACAGGGACCAGGCCAAGAAGAACCTTATAGTTTACACCCCTGCCAACATGAATAAACTCAACCTAATGAAAGTATTCTCCACTCAAGTGCGCATGGCACCACAACTTGTAACTCCTAGAGACAGATATTTATTCTAATTGCTGTGTGATATAATAAATTCAACCCAACATCAAATAGTAACTAGTAAGAACTCAAAGTAGATAACACATAGAGAATGTACAACAACCAAAGAATCATGCATAAGCTATCAGGGAAATCAGTATGACCCATTATTACTAGTATTTTCTACATGCATCACGGATAAAAATTCAAGCAATGGGTTTGAAAGTGTAAGGCTGTGGGAGCGTCAACGGACCTCTCCTGGACCCTTTGTCATCCAAAAGTCTCTGAACCCTATTGTTCTGGCAGTATTGCCTATCGAAATGTTTCACCTGGAACATTGGAACAATATTAACACACCGAATTAAGAAAAGCATCGATTTTTACCAACACAACATCAAAATTGAAGAAGGGGTTATGTTATGTTACCCAAGAAGATCGACACTGTTTGACATATTCATTCCTGCATTGTTTGCATTCTACTGGGTATAGCATGCCCACAGATGCAATCTCTGTTGGCTTCTTGTGAGATTCCTTCTCCAGGCAGGCATAGAAAGCATCACGAGCCTTGTTCAAAAACCAATCAACAATTCAATATATGAAAAAGAGAGAGAGAAAGCATAAATCACACAAAAAAATATTTGCATTAGAAGGAGAATAGAGAGAGACATTGTAACAAGAATCCCTAGCTTTGGTGAGGACATCTGTGTGGATTTTGTCAGGGTTTGCTGCTGAGTAAGCTTCCAGAGCCATGTGAATTTGTGAAGCCAGAGAGAATAGAGTGATTAATTGTATAATTTAAATTTTAAACGATTACTAAGATTTATTAGATTGTTATAGTTTGATATTATATTTCAATATTTGAACAGAAATTAATATTAGATCAGTTTTTTATTATCTCGTAATATTAGTATTTTGTTGAATCTCTCTCTTATATAAGGATGAATGAATGAAACGAATTAAGAATTATTATTTTAATTTATGTATATCTACTTTTTAACATGGTATCAGAGTCATGGTTCCTTTCATGAATGAGAGTCATGGTATCATGAAAGAGCCATGGTATCCTTCATGAAAAAACTATAATATCCTCCATGAAAAAACTATGATTTCCTCCATGAATGAGAATCATGTATCCTTCATGAAAAAAATAATATTTCTACTGCCTTATTTTTTTAAAGTCTTTCTTCTTCACGTTCCCAAACATATATCTTCTTCTATCTTTTTATCTTATCTTCAATGTATTTTACTTATACCCAATCATCTATCTCCTCCTTAACCTTCACATTCTCCGATTCATTTACAAATTATGATTATTATTATCATAAATTTCATTTTTGCCTCGTATAACCTTTACGATTTTGGTTCCGTTTTGAATCTTTCTCGTATTCATTTGAATGCCATTAATGTGAAGCTAGTTGCATTATTCTGAGTTCTTCACAGACCAACCCCGAAGTCTATTGACATGAACATATGATTGTTTCGAATCTATTCTCGTATCTCAATTCTCCCATCACTTATTCTATTTGAAGGTAATTGATGTGAAGTCAGTTGCATTGTTCTGAATCTTCATAGACCACCCCTGAAGTTTATTGACATGAACATGTTATTGTTCTGAATCTCTTATCGTATTTCAATTTTCTTTCTACCTCACATAGTCGAAGCACGTGGACTATCCTGAAGCACCTCTTAAACTTATTGCTGATCAAAGTTATTCCTGGAAGAGTGTTTGAAGAAGCAATTGACAAGTTGAACATGACTGATATTCATGCACGGGGAGTGTTGAATTGTATAATTTAAATTTCAAATTATTATTAGGATTTGTTAGGTTATTATAGTTTGTTATTATGTTTCAATATTTGAATAGGAATTAAGATTAGATCAATTTTTTATTATATTGTATTATTAACATTTTGTTGAATTTCTCTCTCTTATATAAGAAACCTAAGAAACCTGTATTGCAATTACAGCATGCATGGACAAATCAAAAACTGGGCTGGGCTAGGCTTTATCATTCTCAGAAATCATTTTTAGCCCAAACGTTAATGGGGTCTTCTTATTTTTCACACCCTTTATGCTAAGTCCAGTCCACCCTTTTTAAAACAAATTCAAAATTTCTAACCTGACCCTGACCCTTTCCCCTCCCTCACCCCACCCCACGTATCCTCACACTCCCCATCACTCTCATTCTCACTCACCCCTTTCCATAAATGTGTTTGTGCCTCTACTGTTCCTGGAAGGATGTTGCCACTGTCGCAAGTAGTCGTCATCGCTAGACTCCCCCATTTGTAGTCTTCATCACCTTAGGTGAGCAAGTTGCCCCTTTTTTTTTTTTGGTGTTTTTGATGAAATGGAAATATATGCTTTCGCGTCTCATACACAAAGAAAACGCGTTTCTATTGTATATTACTTTACTTTATATGTATCTTTTTGTTTTCTTTAGGTCAATTATTTAGGATAATTGCTTAGTTTAGTATAGTTTGTTGATCATAACTTCATATTAGTTTAGTTTAGTGTATATATATATATATATATAATCTTACTTTTTAGCTTAGAAAATATTTTCATCTAGAGTAATAAAAAATCACATAACTCTAACCCACTTAAAACTTCCACTATAATAATAATAATAATAATAATAATGTATCTTCACTTTATGCAATACAACTCTTACAAATTTACTCCCTATTTTCTCTCGAAGAGAGACTCTAAGACTCTTTCCCTATTTTTGTCTCACAATTTCTCCCTAAATATGAGGATAGCATCTCAATTATTGATTGCACTTCCTATTTGTTTTCTTCCTTTAATAAAGAGGGATTTCACCCATTACAATTGGCAAAATGGCAATTTTCCAATGCATAAAAAATATGCAGTTGAAAGTTGGAGATTATTCAACTTGCATTTAATGCACCATTTTCAAATTTGGCAGTTACAGTTATATAGATTGTATATTTCAAATGCCATCGAATATTTGGTTAGACCCATTATATAGATGATCAAGATCAAAAGTTAGTGATTATATGTTTATTTAGAAAATTTTATGTAAATTTATTGCTAATCTTCATCATTCAAATATAATTTAGAGACCTAATTATAATTTTTGTTTTCCAAAACAGCAAAATTCTTCGTTCGATAAATATATATGTGAAGAGATCAATAGTATAACTTATATCAACTATTCCTAAAATAACTTATACCAATTATTACATCATTTGATAAATTTTCATTAGATATTTTTCTTTCAAAACTCATGTTAGGTTGAAAATGTTTTATATAAATCATATCTACCAAATTTTATAATAATAAAAAGTTATTTAATGTTTTATTTATATAAATTAAAATTAACATAACATATATTTTTAAATTTAAAACTGGGGGTTGACTTCATAGCTCACATGTTTATAACTTTTTGTCTCTTCAATTCTTGTGTGGAGCTTGCACTCAGCCCTCTCCATCCTCTGAATCTGTGATTAATATGTGGCTATAAACCCATTAAAGAACCATCCCATCCAGCCCGGCCATTCCATAATAAACAATATATCAATGCAGATAACATGCAAAGAATTAAGAAACAGCAATAGCACCTTATTTTAGCGTTAAATATAACATATTGTGTTTGTGTGCGTGATCTGGACGTACAATGTACGAACATAAATACATAATCATTATATGGGCATAAAAAAATCAGTATAAAAAACCATACACTACACGAACATAATTACTATTTTTTTTTTCAGGAAACATAATTACTTATGAATAGTAATAATGAGTTTAATTCCATATATAACGACGTTGTTATAAAAAAAATCTTTCACTGTTAATCAATTAAAATTTGTATAACTTTTAAGATATTTATTTTAAAGGTTCAGTAAAAAAAATTATTCTAAAAATTAAAATTTTTTATTGTATATATTTATTTATGATTAAATGATAATATAAATACTTTTACATTAGTAATGCATGTATTATTTTTCAATATTTTTAATTTATGAGTTTAATTTTCATACTTTTTTACTATAATTTTTCATATTGTTAATTAATTCAAAATAACACCAGATATGAATTTTAAATCATTATTACATATGGTAAATAGTAATCTCATCATACATAACAGTTTATAATAATAATAATAATAATAATAATAATAATAATATATCTAATTGACATAAGGATAACAACTCTCTCCTCTTAATTCACAACTTTTGTAAATGGAGCAAAGTTAGTTGGGAGGTATTGGAAGACATTAGACCATGGTAGGAGACATCTTTGCAAAGGCAAATAACCGAATGACAATATGTTATAATTAAATTTTATTTATAATTTATTTCATCATATTATTTTTTATCTCTTTCTGTCGCATATTAATTATTTTTATCTCATATTTCTATATTTTCTCTATTTATAATATAAAAAATTTAACGAATACAATTTCTATTTATGGTGTATGTAAGAGATGGGGCGTGGGCGTACGTTGTTGTGAATAATTGGCTTATAATATATATTTAATTTTGTAGTACATTGTACCCAGATATCACTCTAGTCCTCCACCAATATTCAACATTCATTTCTCAAAAAGGGTTTGTTTCCTTCCATAGAGGGCATGTCTGCCATATTGGTGCAGCAATCAAAAATGTCAAAGACTCGACGCTTGGATCCCAATTGAAGACCAAAGTGAAGTGGTGCACAATAGACGAATGAAGCAAATTTGTCAATGGGGTGTGAGACTGTGAGGGATTTTTGTACTGCAGTGACTCATTAATTATAATATGTAAGCAAGTTGACGCCATGGATAATTCTATAAGTTGAGATTAATTAGTGGACAGGGTAGTCGGTGATTGTAAAAGTAAAACAAATAATAAAGCAAAAAGTTTTTTTTTTTATCAATAAATAGTTAATTTTGTTAAAAAGAATATCAAACAATTTTATTTTTTTTAAATTACCTAACCAATTTTATATATCTCCTAATAATAAAGCCAAAAGTAATGTAAGTTGCATTTGTTGTTGGAATTTGTTGCTGACATAAAAGGTTGTTCAATGTCTATTCATACCCTCCATATTTTGAATGAGATAGAAATTGCTCTGATGTAAAGCTAGTATAGTGGGTTGACTCAGCCGTTCCCCACTAACTGCAAAATAAGGGTGGAATAGGTTGACTTTTTTATATATAAAAAAATATATTTTATTTTATTTTATGAGGATTGATGGATCAACTTACGTAAATAATAAAAAATGAAAAATATTTTTTTTTAAATGAATGGGGTGAGAGACGAGGTATTATTAATGAGAGTAAGAATTAAACAAATTTGATGAAATTTAGGTTTAACTTATAATTTTAAAGACTGAAACAAATGAATAAGAAAAATACCATCACAAATGCTGACTTGTTTTAATGTTTTTGACCTGCTACAATCCAACGATAGCACGGAGCTGAGTTATGCGGATATATAGAGTATAGACGAGTTAAGATATATTCAAATTACCAAAATTAACGAATTAAACAGTTTTTTTTTTTTTTATAATGGTGGTAACAGGGTTTTTTTAAAACAAAAGTCAAGAGATGTCTCTGGACTAAAAATCATTAGCCTACAAAAGTATTTACTTATTTCATTACAAATATACGAGTAAGGTCTAAACTTACTATTATACAACTGAAATAAGTAAATATGAAGGAGATTTAAACCAATGGATCATGACATAGGTTTAATCTAAAACTTTAATATACAAATTTATGAATTTTTCTTTTACATGGTGTTTAACTTTTTCATTATTGTATGATATGAAATTTTACCTCACACTTATATTTCAAAGCTTATTATTTCTCATGTGTAAAATCCTGTCTTGTTATGTTCAATCAACTTCTTTCGATTGGATGACATTAAGTTCAATCTTCTAATTCTACACAATGTGAGACATTATGCAAATCACCTCAATCCTAAGTCCCTTATTACTTGGGAAATTCTAGTGTATATTAATTAATAAATGTATTGAATTGACAATTCATTTTGTCATATTTAATTCTTTATATATATATTTAAAAGCTTGAAAATAAGAAGAAGAAAATTATATAATTTGGATATTCACACATTAAAAAATTAAATTTACCTTGCATTATTTATAAATGAATTTAATTAGAATATATGTATGTGTGGACTTTTATAATAGGATTTTACAAGAGATAACTCAAAGCTAAAAAAAAGTTTTTTTTTTTTTTTATAACAAAACCTAGAAAGATTAGACCTGTTGTGCATGGCTTATATATTCTATGGGCAGACATATATTGGAGTTGACTGGAGCAAAGCCACAACATTTACTCTTTGGACTTAGGTCACTTGTTGTTGGCACCCCCCGCAGTATGGTACATGCATGATGATATTGTAAAATTGTATTATAGGTTTATTCTACATATAGTGATGTAACATGTTGTATGTACACTTATCCAACCTAATTAAATCTCACGTTTGGATGTGTGCATGTGATTATTTTGTTCTTTAGAATTTTAGTTGTCATTGCTAACAAGACACTTGTTCAAAAAATTTATATTCTTCAGAGAGAAGTCTTATGTATTTATAGGCCTTTTGCAAAAACTAGCCGTTGAACTCTTGCAGGTGACTCTTGTGAGAGTTTATGTAATCAGTTTTGTCTTCGTTTGTGTTCTAAGTTTCTTCTGCTGGGAATTCAAGGTGTATAAATTTAATTTTTAATTTTCATAAAATCCTTGAGAATTCTCTAAGTTTAGAAGTTTATCTTTGTAGTGTGCTTTCAAATCATGGAGAATTCTCTTATTGATAACCAAGCGTTGAATGTGACAATGCTTCTATTTACTTCACTCGAGTAAAACTAGAAAAGACATTATTCATACTTCCGGGGTAAAGGTATTACAAAATAAATTACTTAAGGAATCATTTTATAACTTTTAATAAATAAAAGATTATTTTGTAACTTTTAAAAAATAAGAGACCATCAGATTGCAACATAAAATAAAGATAAGAGACCAACAAAATAATTTAACCTTATGTTTATTTATTCTTTATTATATTGACCGTTTGAATGTGATATAATGATCAAATTTAAAGTTATTTTTATCAATAAAGCCTAACTCAAATAGTTAAATGATGTATGTATATTGTTGTAAATTTGGGACTATCAAAGTTAATTCATACTATTCTCTTTGAATATATTTTTTTGACAGATCTTTGAATATTTTTTATACAGGTATTGTTAGAGTTCTTACTTCTTAATATATACCCTCCTTATATATACGTAGTATATTGGCATCTCAAACAATTTAACACTTACTCTTTTTTCTTTTGAAAAATAATAATTAAAGTGTGTTTCAAAAGAGATAACGACACGTATTGACCTTCCTATGGTGACAAAGGTAAAGAAAGAACAAAAAAAGAGAGAGGAAAGAAATTTACCACAATGTTTGTTTAAGTTGCTAGTTGAACCTATCATCAAAGCCAGCATATTGATATATTTTTTGTTGTTGTATTATTTTGTACTCTTATGGTGTTGTAGATTCTGTATAATGTTCTCTCATTTATAGATTGGTTGTGGGCAAAAGCTACGTACGTGTTATGTTTGTGCATAAGCAAGCAATTATATTAATCCAGACCATAGTTGATTTTGCATTTGGTAGTCACCTTCCACGCGAAAATAGTGGGGGGGAGGGGGGGGGGGGGGGGGGGGGGGGGGGGGGGGGGGGGGGGGGGGGGGGGGGGGGGGGGGAAATTACATCCTAGAAAGTAGCTACCACTTTGTAATTTGGACATAGGTCAAATATGTATCACTATGCACAACAAGGAATTCAATTAATGGTTAGAGACAAACCTATCCTGCAACCTGCATCTCAAGTTGAAGAAGTTCCGTTCATATTTGTGGCTTTTCTATGGGGTGTTAATTTGTTGCATCCAGCCAGCGTACCTGATAACTTTGACCCAAGGAAGAGATGATGGTTAAGCAGAAGCTAAATGTACGCACTGAAGCATATAATTACATCAATAGTAGCTGATGATTAATCAAAAGGGCAATAATGAAGAGACCAAATTATTGTACTTGATAATCCAATGATAAACATTTTTCAGGCTTTACCCTATGCCCTCTTTCTCAAAAGTTTTTTAATCAAAAGAAGAAAAGATATTTCAAAGAGAGAAGGGATCGTGTGTAGTGTACTGTGATTGTGACGCAGCCCTAGCCTGAGCACCCAAACGACACACTGGGTCGTACCTCCATTATGACCATCATATTATATATAGTCAACAATATTACCTTTTCAGTGTGCAGATCTTGAACCATCACCAAGGAGGCAATGACCACTTAACCACTCACCCAACCCACTCTACCGCTATCTACCTTCTATATGCAAATTCATTATTCTGAAGTGAGCGGAAATAATAGAAAAATATTTTAAAAAGCTAGATAAGTAAAAGTAGGTGAAATATATAGGAACAGAGAAAGATATGCTAAATGTTTTGAACTTAAATGGCGAATAAATAGTCGAACCAGTAAAATGGTGATATTTGTCAACCTAATCTCTTAAAATATTTTAACCTTTTAAAATAATTTTCGTTTCCCAGTTTAGCCTTTTCACTATTGTGCATATCCGAAAAGGCACATAGCGGTTTCCTTGTTCTTTTTCCAAAGAATCTAAAGACAATAATACATATCTGTTGGACCTGACCTCTTCATCGTACTCGAGGCCTAGGTTTTGGACGATGGTGGATTGGGACGGCGTGTTGGTTGCCATCAACAGTGTAGATGGAGGAGGAGAGGTTAGTGGTTGTCGACGATCTTCTGAAGAAACAGAGGGTAAATTTCACATAAGAAATAAACTTTAATAGTTTAAATCAACTCATATTTGAGAAATAAATTGGTTCTCAAATGTCAACTTTTAATTGGGTAGGTTGGTAAATCGGTCAAACTATTTCGGAGACTTTAGCATTGCACATAGTGAAAATGAATAGTAGGTTTCGACATTTCTTCAATTTTCTCCACTCTATTTATGCTATCAAATAACACGCATTATTTCCATCATTCCTATTTCTACCCTCTCATATTTCTTAGCAACCAGCAAAGTGCATCCATGTGGTAGAAAATAAAGAAATAAATGAGAGATAGAGTGAATAGAGAAGAAAATGGTAAATAAAAATATATAAAAATAAGTAAAAATAAAGATACTTGATTTAAGAAAAAATAGGGGGAAATGAGAAAAAGATAAATACATGAATGAAAATAATAATAAACAGAGAAAATAACACATGGACCGCACACATTTTTTTTTATTTCTCTCATCTCTCATATCTTCCTTATCAAACATGCTCAATCTTTTTTCCATCTATTTCATTCTTTTCTTTTAAGTTTTAACTTTATTTATTCTCAATCAAATAAAGGATAAAAGTCATAAATTATATATATATATATATATATATGAGGAGTAATCAAATTACACCAGTATAACTTAAACAATTATTACATAATTCAATAACTTTTAATTGGATAATATTTTTTTAAAAAAATCACCTTTGGATTGATAGTTATTTTCACATAGATCATATATACAAAATCTTATATTAATCCAAAATTATTTATTGCATCATTCATATAGATTAAAATCAACTTAATATTAACTTTTCTAAATATACTGAAAATAGATCATTTGATTATATACTTATCGATATTCAATTTCGATAAAATTTGACAAAAGCAATATTAATAATATATAAATATAATATAATGGTTGGATCAATAAAAAACATATTTTACATGAAGTTATTAAATGAGTATAACAATTGTTTAAGTTATATATAGAGAGAGATGAATGATTAAATTACACGAGTGTAACTTAAACAATCATTACACCATTTTATAACTTAGATATAAAATATGATTTTTATCGATCCAACAATTGATTATACTACATATTACTAAGATTTTTTGTTTAAAATTTTATCAAAATTGAACAATAATAGAAAAGTAATCAAATGATTCATATTTTAGTATATTTTGAAAATTTTATATTACATCAATTTAGTATATATAAATGAGATAGTAAATAATCTTGGATTAAAATGAAATTTTGTATATATGATCTAAGTGAAATGAACTTTCAATCTAGTAATAGATTTTAAGAAAATATTATTCAATTAAAAATTATTAAATGATATGATAATTGATCAAAGTTATACTAATATAATTTAATCTCTTTATATATATTATTAATCCCTCCATTTCAAATTGATTGATGTTTTCACGTTAAAAAATCATACTATTGACTAATGTTCTCAAATTTTAGTGAAATCTTAAAACATCCCATCCAAATTTGCCTTCTAATAAATATTAATGTCTTTAAATACTTAATACTATGTTTATTAAAATTAAGAAAAAGAATAACGATATTTTAGTAATATTGACTTTTAATAAATACTACTATTATTGTTTTGGAGTACTTATTTTTTTTAATATGTATGAAAAAAAAATCATAAATATCAATTAAAAAAGAATGGAGAGAGTAATATGATACACCGAAGATTGAGTTTAGCAAATAAAGTTTGTTACTGATTTCAAATGGTTAAGAAATTTAAGTGTGTTGATTACAAAATATATTTTCTATATCAATGAAAAAAACTTTCTTGTAACAGATAAAATTTATTTTAACAATATCTCTCTTCTCTTCACGAAGAAATATTCTTTTAATATTCTCATTGATATAATAAAGTGATACATAAAAAGATATTATAATTTGAAAAAATGTAAGCTTCCGTATATTTTTTCTTTTATTTATCACCATTTTTATTACCTTCTCTTTCTATTTCATAATAAATTTAAGATTTTTTTATCAAAGAATGATTAATCTCTTTCATCATTTTTTTCCATATATATATATATATTTATAAATATATATACACACTTATAATTTAACACTTAACTACATACTTAAAAAAAAGGTTATATAACAACCATACCACTCCATAATGGTTATTGTTTATTTATTTATTTTTATTTTTACTTCAATCCACCAAAACAAGACTTACATTTATCACAATTTAGTGATTAGTGAGGGAATACAAGATTCTTGTGGTACATAAAGTATGATACTTGATGAGCAATGTCAACATCAACAGCCAATTATGTCCTGCCACGTGTACAAATCTCTATATGGACAATAGATATTCGTCACCTTCTTAGAGCAGCTGCAACGGTTGCTTGAGAAGCAACTCCTTCACTGAAGCAGCGTAGCTTCCGAAGCACCTTCCATGTAGGGGTGTGTGGATGACTAGAATGAAGCACCGATTGCTTCAGTAAGCAACGATCAAGATTTTTCTAATTAAAAAAGAAAAAAATGAAGATAAATTCAAATTAATAGCCGTTGTGCTTCATTTAAAATTTTTATGACCATTTAGCAACGTTAAAATTTAGGATAGTTTATTTTTTATTTTTATCATTGTATATAAATAGGGATACTTAAAAAAAAAAAAACAAAAAACTGCACAACTAAACCTCTCAAATTTCTCTCACTCTTACCTCAAAAATTTCTCAACTTCTTTTATTTGTTTTATTGAATGGATTCAAACCAAAATTCATTCATTCAACAATTCACAATCCAAATTTTCAAAATTCTCCAAATTTACCTAGCCCACTAAATAATCCTAATATGGCTAATTTTCAATATCCTACGCACCCATTTCATCCATATCAATTTCATATGTATCAATCATCACCAATTAATCATTCCATGAATCAAGGGTCTTCAATGGGTATTACTGACGACCAATGTAATGAAAGTGAGCAAGACACACCATCTGAATTTGTGTCACAGTCTCACATTACACCATTTTCCACCCAAGTTGGGTTGGATAATATTGGGGTCAATGAAGAAGAAACATATGAAAGACAACAAAGATCATGCTTCTCCGCAAAAGAAGATGAATGTCTCGATGGCGCATAACTAAATATTTTGAAGAATTCAGTTGGGGGGATAAGCCAAAAAAAAGAAAACTTTTTGGACAAAGATTGAAGATAATTACTATGAACATCGTGAGCAACATTTAAAGAAGAAAGGTTGTAAACAACTAAAAAATCAATGACAAAAGATCAACAATAGTTGTCATAAATTTTCAGTGTGCTACAAACAAGCTTGTCAAAGAAAGAAAAGTGCTAGCTCTGAGATTGACATCATGCGAGATGCACATGCGATTTATTTGCAAGATATGAAGACAATTTTCAAATAACAAAATGTATGGGAAATAGTGAGGAATCAACCTAAATGGTTGAAACAACTTGAAGGATGAAGAATCAAGTAAGAGAACAAAAGTTTATGCTTCTGGAGCATTCTTATCCCTTTCTAATCTGGATACACCATCAAGTTATTAGCAAACATCACCTACCATGGATCCTCCAATAGGGACAAAATTAGCAAAGAGGACCGCAAAAGAAAAAAAAAACAAAGGCAAAATCTTTTGATGTTGTTGATCTCACAACTATGGAAGAATTTCTCAAGACCAAAGGAAAAACATTAGAAGATATGGCACGCACCAAGCATGAACACAACAGGTTGAGAGACGAAGAGATAAAGTTGAGGAACAAAGAGTTAGACATGTAAATCCTCTATAAGGATACTGCTAGTATAATGAAATGCACAACTACAGTTTCATCAAACCTTGTGTAACAAAATTATGAAAAAATATGGACTTTAGTAACGATGCTAGTTGTTGTGATGTAACTTTACCAATTATTTATGTTTCAATTATGTAATTCTTATTTTTTGAAATTTTTAATCATGAAAGGTTTATGTGAAATTAACCATTAATTCGATTACCAAAAAAAAACTAGTCGTTATTTCATTTACCAAAAAAAATTGTCGTTATACGAAACTAGTCGTTACTTCGGTTACCAATAAAAAACTAGTCATTATTTTAGTAACAAAAAAAAACTACTTTTTTTACGAAACTAGCCGTTATTTCATTCACAAAAAAAAAACTAGTCATTATTCTGGTCTCTCTATATATTGCTTACTTGTATGATGATTCTCACACATTTCAAATGTGCAAAAGTTGTGCCAAATTTCCATAACTCTATAACTTTGCGGTGTCGCTTAAGATGGACTCGAGCGATTCATCCCTTGAAGATGAACTCATCAAAGATTTGATAAATGACAAGTACGCAGATCACTACATCAGGTTGATGATGGAAAGGCTACAACAACAACAACAACAACAACAATAAGCAGCTACTACGAGAAGAAGGTGTGAACTACAACACATTGAAAGAGATCGTGAAAGAGGGCATAATCGATTGTTCAATGATTACTTCTCCAACAATGCAGTATACATAGATGAACAATTTCGACAAAGATTTAAAATGCAAAGGGATGTCTTCCTTCGCAATGTACAAGCCCATGACAATCACGATGAATATTTTCAAACGAGAGTTGATGCAATTGGAAGGATGGGTTTTTCTCCATTGCCCAAAATGCACTACTGCTATTCGCATATTGGCATACAGATCACTTGCTGATGGTGTTGATGATTATGTTCGAATAGGAGAAACCACAACATTGCAATGCTTGTATAAGTTTGTAAGGGGTATCTACAATATATTTGGAGCTGAATACTTAAGAAGACCCAACAATAATGACACTTAATACCTACTGCAAATAAGTGATAAGCATGGTTTTATAAGTATGTAGGTAGCATTGATTGTATGCATCGGAAATGAAAAAATTGTCTAATAGCATAGAAAGAACAATTATGTTGTGGTAATGCCCCACCCACAATCGTGCTTGAAGCCGTGACATCACAAGACTTATAGATTTGACATGCATATTTTGGGATTGCGGGTTCAAACAATGACATCAATGTGCTCAACGAATCTTCTATGTTTAATGAAGATATGGAGGGAGAAGTCCCTACGATACAATTTTCAGTGAATGAAATCCAATATAACATGGGGTACTATCTAGCAGATGATATTTTTCCATAATGTGCAATGTTTGTGAAGACCATCCCAAGGCCCAAGGCGATAAAAGAAAATTGTTTGCTCAACATCAAGAAGCAACAAAAAAGGATGTGGAGTACGCATTTGGTGTGCTTCAATCTTAGCTCACGATTGTACGTGGCCTTCCGTGTGCTTGGAAGATAAACACAATCAAGTATGTATTATATGCATGCATCTTATTATATAACATGATTGTAGAAGATGAATGCCACACATATAATGACAATTTTAACCACTCTAATGAACATTCCATCAATGATGTATCGACAGATGACATACATATTGGTCTTTATCTCATCAAGCGGACCTTGTGGAGCATATTTGAGAACGTTTTAGATGTGATAATCAGCTAAATTAGTTATTGTTTTAATTAATGTCTTTGATGCAGTATTATTTGTGTGAGTTTAGTTATGTTTATCATTTTAAATAAAATATAATTTAATTGTGTTTTTTTTATTGTGCCAAAAAATATTTTAAATAATAATAGACTAAAAAAATTTAATTAAAAAATAAATAAGATAATTATAAATTAATAAATAAGTTAATAATAAAATATAATGATATAAGCTTTTTGGTGGGACCTTGAAAGCACCTAAAGAGAATTGTTCCATTGCATATATTTAATGGTTAGAGGTGCTTCTATTGAAAAAATAAGAATAAATGATGTGTACAAGTTGATCCCATTGGAAACAACTTTGAACGCTTCGTTGTAAATGCTCTTAGCATCTTTAACGAGGATTTCTTGAAGAATTTCTTAAGTGAAGAAAATGTTTTTTATAGTTTCTTTTCCATTTGAGCAAATCTATGTGACAAGGACAGTGTCTTAAAAATAAGTTTTGTATCTTTTGCAATACATTTTTTTAATATTAAAAATAATATTTATTTGATACATAATAACACCATAATTAAATAAAAATAATAAAATATAAAAGTGTAATTAAAAAAAATTGAAATTTTTTTATTGTTGAAACAAATTTTTGTATAATCTTTCTAATAATATAACATTCTAAAAGTTAAAAAGGAAAATTTTCTTAAGTTAAAAGGAAAATTTTATTGAATAGTTGTTAGATCGATAATGTTATATAGAGCGGAATGTTGATCATATGCAATATGAACATAAAATAAGGGTAACAAAAATGAGGATCTTAAGATGGATGTATGATTATACAAAGATGGATAAAATAAGAAATGATGATATTCGACGAAAGGTAACAGTAGTAACACTGAATGAAAAGATGACGGAGCATAGATTGAGATGGTTTGAACACATTATGAGACGATCACTAGATGCTTATGTGAGAACAAGAACTTGTTACCAAGAGCTCGACACAAAGAAAGATAGGGATAGACCGAAACTTACTTGAGAAAAGTTAGTTAAATAAGACCTAATGAAGTGAAATATAAATTGACAGACAATGTATATTAAGATGGAGTGAAAAAAATTATAAGTTTGGTAACGAGTTAAATACAATAATATCTATACTTATCTTCCAGTCTTTTTCTTTATTTAGTTCTTTTCATCTTTATTTTTTTCTCATGCTTTTACCTTTCTTTTCTTTTAACTTTTTTTTTCTTTTTTTTCTTTTTTTATTTTCTTTGATTTATTTTTAAATTTATCTATTATTCATTTTAAGTAACTTAAATTAAGTATGTTATTGATGCTGAATATAACATTCTAAAATTAAAAAATAACTTAAAAAATTCCATTATGTGGGTGTTTTGGTTTAATTTGGGTGTCCGTGTACTACTTTGTCCTGTTTGCCGCTCCTGTCACTTCCACAACAGGAACGTTACAAAGTCGTGGAAATTTGCACCAAAGGAAAAACACTTATCACCTTCGATCCATTTTTCTCATCTTATGAGAGCATTAAGTGTTGGTTGGAAGTCATCAAATCAAACCCATATGTATATTACACTGTAGAGCTGCACAGGAAGTCAAAAAGCTTTCTTTTTTTAAAAAATAATTGAGAAAAAAAAAAAAGAAAAAATCTTTAAAAGTCCTTTTTTTTTTCCTAAATAAAATATAAAGCTTGGTGTTGGTGGTTAGAGAAAAGGAAATGAGGGATAGAGACAGAAAGCAAGGAAGCAAGTTAAACAACCCTAATCTTGTTGGGGTGAGTGGTTTTGCTGTATATATATAGATGAAGATCACCAGGTGGAGGACATCACATTGCCAAAAATGGGAGGTTATGAGGTTTCAGAGTTGAGACATTTGGCTCTAATTCATCAGAATTCAGAAAAGAGATCGATGGTTAATTGTTTGCAGTTGATGATGAAGAAAGTCTCACAAGAAATTAATGCAACAAAACATTGAATATCAATCCAAGAGAGGTTTCACACCAGATTGAGAGAGGCTGACAGAAGAGAGTGAGCACATGCTAGTGGTATTTGTATGAGGGCATACAATTGCGGGTGCGTGCTCACTTCTCTATCTGTCAGCTTCCCATTCTTTTTTCCTTTTGGTGTGTTCCTCCCATCTCTTCATAACTAAACAACTCTTGAAGCGCCTCCTCAGTGTAACTCTCTTTTAACTTCATTCCATTCTTTGTGTTTTAAGTTTTAACACTCACTTTAAATAAGTCCCCTTTATGTTACAAACTTGTCTCATTCTCCGACAAATCAATGGATCTATGTCATTATAGCCCTTTAAACAACTCATATTGCATGATCCTTCTTTTGTGTTAAGCGTGCTAAAACAATATATATATATATATATATATATATATATATATATATATATTGTATGTAGGTTGCTGGTTCTTCGAGTTTGTGGCGGTAAGCGTGCACAAACTCGTCTATTTATTAATACTATATTATTATAGTAGCAATTCGTGTAGTATTTGGTTATCATTATCTTCTGCTGTTTCAAGTGCCGTATAATCTGATCCTTATCTACTTGTGTTTTATTCTACTATTTCTTTTCCATTTATTTCTAATACTGAAAGCGTGACTTTTTATGGTACTTTCCTTGATGGTGTTTTGAACGCGAAATCCAAATGGAGATCTTCGAGGTACGCTCTTCTTACGGTCTTACTCAATTCTCACTATTCACACTTTAACGGAAAATCTCCTTTTGAGATGAAGTTTCACTAAACCCTTGTTTTTTTCTCTTTGCCTTTATCTCCTTCTTCTGCTCCTTGTCGACAGTGTAAGATCTTTTCTCGCCCTCATTTTAGTCCACAAATTGTGCTCCACGCACTCATTAGGTTCAGAGAATCCAGCATAAAAGGGCAAGTCATGGGTTTTAAATTTATTTACTTTTAAAGTGTTGAATTTGAAGGGTCAGAATGAAATGTTGCATATATCTTGGATCTGTCTCCTTGAATACCATTATGTTTGTAGCCTTCATTTGAGGTAACGGAAAATCTTGGGAGAGTTGATTAAGCAGCTAGATATGGCAAGATTTGGTTTTTCCCTTTGGGCAGCTATATAAGCGTTTGTTTGCTACCGTGATTGAAGGGAGTTCAAGCAACAACCTTTCTTATACAGGTTATTACATGCTTTTCGATTCAGAGTTTTTTCTTTAACTTTATTTCCTTTAATTTTTAGTTGAGAGTACATTTTCTTTTTCAGTGCTTAATTTGTAACATAGATTCCATCAGCACAGAACTTTGTCGATGTTACGAATAACTGCTCACTGAAGATCTTGAAGCACTATAATCACCCAGGTAATTAACCATTTTGTATGGTATGAGTTTTCCTTTAATTGATTAGCATTATTATTTTATAAATTGGATGGAGAGAATGAAGGAAGGAGAAACAAATGTGATTGAGTGACATGGGAATGGTTGTGAAGCCCTCTCATGGGTGCTATACATTCATTATCCTAGAAAAGTGTAGCATCTTAGTGCTAACTGCTAAATATATCTATGGCACACGTGCATAACATATGTAGAAAAATCACCATTCATTACATGAAAAAATTTGAAAATTGTTTTGTTTTTGTTGCAATATCATGTGGCAACACTGAAAAATGTAAACCTGAGAGGTTTCTAAGCATATAAAATTTGAATGTCAAAACAAAAGGGATATGTTTCATATATATAAAGGAACATTGTGCACTTAAGATAAAAACTAGTATATCAATAATCTTTACCTTCAGGTCTTCAACTTCTTGTGTCTTGGATATAATTTCTTCTAACAATTGTTTGAATTTGATTTCTCTCTCGTACACGCATGAGTGCATACACACATAAACTCACATTTTGTATTGCCTAGAATCTAAACATACATTTTACTTTGCCTACCCTTACTATGATCAAGGAGATCTTATTAAGGATGAGTAGAATGGAATGGAGTGAAAAAGAGTTATTTGAAAAAAGTAATTTCATCTCAGATAACCCAAATTGAAGGGAAATAAAAAGATGGAGTATTGGATAGAATGGAATGATATGCATTTAATTATGTTCTATTCCATTCTTAACTCACGCACTCCCAATGCAAATGATCAATCACAATAAGAAAAATATCAATAGAATAAACATGGACAATTTTACCTTAATAAATGTGGTTCTATTTACTTTGTTTGGCTGATTCATGACCATTTTTGGTGGTGAGTACGCTGTTTTGCAAAATTACTAAGTTTTGCTCGTATGCATTACAATACCTGTCATAAAAATGAGGAGACCACACACTGTAAGTTTTAAACTATCATTATTAACATAAAGTGTTTCTGTAATGATATACAAATTGAGGAGATTCAATTTTACGGGTTCAATTATTTGTAAACCATATCCTACTTTAGCTGGATTATAGCTTTGCATCTTATTTTCTATCAATATTTTTGAATCTTAAGCTTGGCCTGTAGCAGTTGCATTAAATTTGTATTTTTTTATATCTTAGTTGAATTGGGGTCCTTTAATTCATCATATAAGGCATCTTATCAGTCTTGAAAGTTTACTCTTGCAGTTGTGATATGTCTGTGTGCACTACAACATCACATTAGTCTTGATATCTTGTGAAAATTATTCACTATAAGTTCAAACATTATATAGAAGATCAGAAATGACAGGTATAAGAATATTTTAAATAAAAGAAGATGATTGTCATGATATCTATGTGCATTACTAAGTCAGACAAAAAAAGGAAAATAAGAACACTAATTAATGAGTGGGTCTAATTAAATAATATGTAACAATGAACATTCAATTTTGACTATATATATCCCTTCTTTTCTGAAGGTTGAAAAAAAAAAAAAAGAGAATTAAGAAACACTAATGTCATTCTTTTTCTGTTCTTTGGAGTGTTCAAACCAAAAGAAATAAATAATAAAGTAGTTTGTAGAAGATAAAATAGGTATACATGCATTTCTAAAAACAAAAGAGAAGGAAAAAAAGAACAGAAAAGTGAAATTGACAAGGGAAAAAGAAATGGAAAAAGTCCCAGATCAGAAGAGCAAAACTATTTAAACCTCCCTTTCTGCTATACAATGTTGTTTTGTATGTGTTTCAACATCCCAAGAGGATCACAAGAATTTTGGGCTAAATACAAAGTATAGAGTTTGTGTAATTTTAGTTCAAAAACATTTTTAAAGGAAGAACTGCAAACACATAGGTACTTTCAAGGTTAAACATTCACTTGGAGGTGATGTGTTAAGGCTATCTTTTTTGTGATTAGTTTGTTTTATCTTTTTTTCCTATATGCATCAAGTTGGAGGAGCAATTCTTAACTTGTCAACTTAAAATTAATTTTTCAGAATTTTTTTTTTTCACTAAGTTGATTTTTTTTAGTCTTTAAAAGGGCAGAATAAATATTTTTGAATCATTTGAATTTGCACAATTAACTTAAAGTAATTGTTTTAAGGCGAATGTATATTAAAGGGCACTATAAGATCCAATTCTAACCCTTCAATTCCCTATGCATAGTTGAACCCCATCAGATTTTCTTTGTTTGGCAGGCCATCTTCAAGTTTTTCAAATTTTCTAAAATAATTGGAGATGACTCCAATTAAAATTTTTAATTGCCAACCTGTTGCGATTCTGGTTCGTGATAATGACTATGAGAAAACTAACTATATTAAAACATATAGTGATCATATATATTGGATTTTAAAAAAAAATTGGTGCAATTTAATTTCAACTTGTGGCCAATGGCATGCCATTGCCACTTTGGTTTAGGTTACTGTGATGTTTACAAAATAACAGTCGGTATGCCAGTAAATGTATGTATTATAACGTGACATTAGTACACATTATTGATCTGCCTAAGTTATTACAGGAAAAGCAATGTTGAGGGACATATTGTATATATGATCTACTTATAATATTTAGGTTATGCCAATATGCCGGACTATGCGATGGGGAGATCTCTTCATTCCAAGATCATAATGTATAATTACCAGAGACTAGTTTATACTTCTATGAATAAGAAATTAGTCACCATTTGGCTAGACTAAAAATTAGTTGTTTGATCAAGCAAGATAGTAGGGAGTACTTAATACTTATCTGTACAATAGTCATTAATTAAGCATGGATGCCAACTTATTTTAACAAATTAATTCTACGCTTCTAAACTATGTAGTATTTTCCATATTTATGAAGAATTGATTTAGATTTTGGAGGAGAAAATAATGTTCCTCTTGCTCTGAATTTGAGATTTCGATTGGAGAAACCTTACCTTCTAGCATTGTATTTTGTGCTAAGAAACTAGTTACAACTCATGGCTCTAATTGATATATAGCTTTGTTTGGATTATTATGTTCGCTTAAGTCCTCAAAATCATTTTTGTAATGATAATTTTATCAAGTTTCATGATTAGCTTTTAACCTTTGTGTCCAATGGTACTATCTTAGGCTACATTGCATTTTATGGCCTGTGGTGATTAGTGTTGCTTAATTACTCATGAGCTAAATTATACTGCAGAAAAGGAAGGAATTAAATGTGAATGATCTAGGCATATATATGTAGAAGTTTAAGCTATTATGTCAAAGCTTATAGGCATAAAATATATTTGTAATTTACCCTGTCGAAAACCTTATGGGCTTGGGACTTGGGTTTTAGTCAAGATTATGCATGCTGACCACTATTTTGTTTTGAAATTTAAATTACATGAGAGAAAAAATGTAGCAAGGGTTGATTTTTCATTGCCACATAGTTGGCTTTGATGTTATATATTCAAAGGAATCATTTGTTTCAAAAACTTTAAGTATTTAGGTCAAGACTTACCAATTGGTTTTTATCTCTAAAATGGAAGAGTAAAAGGCTTGTTTGCTAAACTTGTTCAAATGATCCCTTTCAGACAATTTCTTAATTGTGTATAAATTGCTACTAAAGAATACGTAGTTCACATTTATAAAATAGAAATAAAATAAACCAAAATACTACGAGATAAAAACAATTCTAAAAATATATCAACTGGATTTGACTGGGAATGAGGTGAAAACATTAACTTTTATTTATCACATTTCAACGTAAATTGTTTTGATCCTTAGACAATAAATTTTGAGTAATTTATTATTATTTGATTCAGAAGTCATATAAGGGGTTTGTTTTTATGAACTTGAACTTAATGATGTATACTCATTTGTGGTTACATAAACAATTTTATCAGGATTACAGATTACAGTTTCCTTGTTTTAATTTAATTTCCAAACAAAAAAACATGATCAAGCTTGAATTTCTTTTTGATGAGCGAATTCCACTCAATATGTTAAAATATACCCTATTTCAAGACATGCTTTGCAGTTTTGTTGTATTGAATAGTACTGTTATTTTTTGTAGTCTTGTTTGCTGAAATATTTTTTCCATTAAGTTTCTGTAAACTACAGTGTGTTATGCTAGATATGTAATAGAATTTAAATTTGTTGACAAACATTTTCATACATATGATTTTTATTGCTTCATCATTGATTTTGGCTTTGGAGAATCTTTTAAACAATCAGAATATACATAACATTCTTTATTTGTACGTGAGACTTTGTGTGGGCCCGCATGTTTGCTGTTTCAATTTATCAGTTGTATCATCTATGGCTTGTGGTTTTCATAAAAGTTTCTTTCGGATTTCGCTACTTGTGCCCATAACTTTATTTCACAATAAGTTAAAAATTGAGGTTGTGGTTGCTATTGGAATTAGCAAATTTGCAGAAATTTTTGTTGACAAGTGCAACCACAGTTGTGGTCTTCACACAGATAAAAATTTGCTGCCACAATTACAGTTGCAAATTAATAATAATTTAAAACTGTTATTGGTATTCTAGTTTGTGGTTGAACTATTCTGAATGTTATGTGGGAATTGTGTTAAACATAGCTGAATCCAGGTATTCTAATATGTTTGAATACTGGACATGTGGCCATATTTTAGCATTTACTTTTGTAAAAAAAATAAAAAAAAATGACATTGATTCATACACAAACGTACCCCATCAAAATGAAGAAATTTGACATTTAAGTGTTTTGCTGCAGAAACTTAATGAAAGATTGATTACATGCTAAGCATGATTCCTAGTGGTGGGGAAAATGTGAATACAGAAGATGCATACTCAAACGCTTCTGTTTCAACTGATCACATTATGACAGTCAATCCTTCGTGAAGTTCCCAGCTCTCGTACATCTAAAAAATGAGGACTGAGTTGCACAAATGTCACTATATAACACAGTTTGCAGTTTTGGCTAGGATCCTTCAAGTCCTTACACAATGCCATTTAGCCCTATAATAGCACACTATCAAGTTTGGAGGCTGCCATATTTTCAATGTCAATATAGTAATATGCTGTGCTAAAAATAAAGAATATGAAATCATGGTTCATACTTTGTAGTAACTCAACTTTGTGAAGTGTCTGATATGACTGATGACTGATTGCTTAGTTATTAGAAGTAATGATCATAACTTGAATATATGATTGGATAAGGGAGATCTCAGCTTGAGATGTTGAAGTAAGATTGATGAACGAACTTGTCATCCCTCGTCCCTAGAAGACATGCCACAAGCTAGTGTGGTCGGAGACATACACATCGTTTTGATAACAGACTGACAGGATGATCAAGTCATGAAACTGCTATCAGAGTTGTAGTTTTGTATAACATGGGACTGAAAGTGTTTGTGAAAAAAAAGAAGACTGGTGGAACTAGTGATGTACTAATGTTATATTTGACCTTGTGAGACTAGGGAGTAAAAATAGGGGTCAAAATCATTCTACATTCTTGATCTTATTGGGAGTTTACTCGGTTGAAAATGTGCATATCTCCTCCAGATGATACCTGAACCAGACCTAGATATTGTTAGATATTTTTTATTTTTCAAAATGATCCCTTAGATAGTCTTTTCTTACAACAAAATATATAAATATTCTGTCGTTAAGATTGGTTAATCGGATCCTTTATTGTTCTTAAGGTGATAATAGTTTTTATTTATTTATTGTAGTTACCCATTTTTTTATACAGCCTATTTCGTTATACTTCACCATTTTGACGAACCAGGGGTAATATTCACCAGTGTTAACACCCATCAAATCATCTCTAATTATGTCATGAACCAACTTGCTGTGCATTGGGAACCACTAATTTAATTTTACAGCCCTACATCTGTGTGATAAATGTTAATTTGCTTCTTAAAATTTTATCATTAATATATAGTCGTGACAGTTAGGTAAGGTACCCTAATCAATCCAGTTAAGGAATGACAAATGGAGGAACAGAAATTTAATTAATCATGCATGCGTCTAATATGATTCTAGGCAAATAGTAAAAATTAATCATTATAACTTTCTCAGTTGCTTGTATTGTGGCTTATAACCCTTTTATGCATTGCCAAAACTCAACATGCACTTCATAATAGGGATTGAAATCATTCGTTTTGGGTGTGAAGCATTATCACTCTCCTCAAGAGAATCTTCAACTTCAATCCAAACATTCGATCTCCATGTATTATCTATAGGCAAAAGAATAAAATGCTTAGTCTAGTTGCACATGCTTAATTAACAACAATCCTCGTATTATTATAACATGTCCTATATAATAGCTTTTCAGATTTATGGTGGCTAATACTACTTATTTCAGAGATTTTTTTCCTCGTATTATTATAACATGTCCTATATAATAGCTTTTCAGATTTATGGTGGCTAATACTACTTATTTCAGAGATTTTTTTTCTAAGCAAAATAATTTTTCTTAAAGAAAAACAAACAAACAAACAAAGCACAAATTGCGCCTCATTTGCTAAAAAAGAGTACACATGACAGGATGATAGAGTGGCACAGACTTCATCAACCACTTACAATACGAAGCCCCTGTCCCGAAAATGAAAAACAATACTACCCTTACATAAAAAAGGCACCAGCATAGGACTACAAAGTTAGAAACCACTATACGACTTATTTTAGAGATTAACTCTCAGATCGGGGGTAATTAGTGTTAAACCGTGTCAAAGTGCTTGGTAACTCCACTCTCCAATCCCTGACTATTATTTGAATCACTGATTAATGATTGATGTATATTTTTGTCACAATATGTATGCAAGTAGGCATAGGCAATATTGAAATTAGAAAGAGAAAAATCGGATCAACTTTCTTGATACAGTAGTACGGTAATTAATTTTAATGCAATAATGCAGCAGCAGAGTTTCATGTGGTGTATGAAACATGCTATGGAGTTTTTTTCTTCCTTCTATCGCAAGACCATTCTAAAATTGTGAATTAAATAAGTCTTCGAAAGGTGATTCGGAACTTTGCAGCAGGCTAGACCTAAAGAAATCCCGAAACCCCAATTTTTGGGGCTAGAGAAGTGATAATGTCAAAGAGAATAACATAAAAATAGTGAAACAGAGATACATACCACATTGTAAGAGAATCCATCTAAACATTCTACAGAACCAAAAATGTCTTGCATAGGTTATTCAGCGTTTTTTTATATAAATTTTTATGAAATAAAATTACATGATCACATCTAAAATTTATAAGCATATATTTTATTTATTTATTTATTTATGTTTTGTTTGGTTTTAATAAGCAATTTTAATCTTTGTCATTATTATTTGTGTTAAATACTAATCAAACAAATTGTCAATTTGCTTCTCATATCAACTATGTAAATATATCAATAGATTGTTTAAAACAAATTTTTGTATATCAATTTGGATGATATGAAATACATGACAAAGATGTTAATATGTTAATTTAATTGAGTGTTTGAATTAATTTGTATTTGTTTTTCAATTGGATTTTTTCATTTATCACTATAAAAATTATTCGCAAAGACTTAATTATCTCTAAATATAGTATTGTTACCTTTGTAGGTTTGAATTGAGTATTTTTATTCCTACTGGTTTTGAATACAGTATTCTAGTATTCTTAATCAGGTTTTTTGACAAGTATTTTCACTTCCATATGTCCACTCAATATTGAGACCAATTGCAATTGCCCATAATTATGCATTTGTGATGGTGCAGATGCCAAGGTTATTCGAGAAGGAGAAGATAACAACACCACAATCATTTCACGGCCCATCACAATTCAACTTGAATCTGCTCACTAGTGGAGGTGACCAACTGATAAGTCGATCATCATTTTGGACGCTGCATTGACCATTTAGACATTTAAACATTCTTTCAGCCTGAACAGTATGCATCACCTTTTTAGCTATCAGATGATAAATATGTTGAGTTGTTTGATGACTGTAGGAGAAAACTACTTCATTTCGATTTCTCTATAAGGCTGAAAGAGTAGTAATTAACTCCATTGGTTGTGTTTTAAAACTCAGTTCTAGTTCTGGAACACCACCAAGAAACTTCCTTAAAGGAATACATGATATAATGTTTATTAAACAATTAAGAAAGCCGGTGTAATGTATAAAGAATGTAAATATATATATATATATATATATATATATATATATATATAGTATTTTTAAATAATCAAGGGGAATTAGTGTAAAGATAGAAAAATGAAAAGTAATAATGTGAAAAAATTCAAAAATGTCAGTATAATTTACTTAAATAAATATAAATTTACAAATATAGTAAAAAAAAAAACTAATTAAAGATAGCTTAATTTAACATGATACGAATTATTGGAACTTCCCACGTGAAGTTAGTATTGTAGCTCATATTTTGGCTGGCTTAGGATATGGGTCTCACAATCATGCACCTGGAATGTTACTCCTTTTGAAGTCCTCGAGTGCTTTTTGAAGGATAGTGTAACCGTTGCTTAAGTTTCAATATTTTGTCTTTTGTATTAACCATATACAAAAGAAAAAGCATTTTTTATTTTTTATTAACTTTCTTCCTTTGAACTCAAGCTCCGAGTCGTGGCCGCCGCAAGGCCAACAAAGCGATATCCTTGGGCCCTTTATTTTTTTATTTTTAGTTTTTTTAGTTTTTTACATATATTTAAAAAATGATTTTTAGTTTAAATTATTTAAGGATAATTTTTATTATATTATTTGTTCTTAATTAATTAACAAGATTATTTCATTTAAAAATATGTATACCATAAATATTTTAATAGATTTTTTGGGAAGTAATAAATTACTCATTTAAAATGTTATAAAAAAATTAGTTTACATAATTTCTTTTAAATTAAAGCCAAAAAACATTAAAATAAATATAGAGATTAAATTCATAAGAATAGTATGATTCAATTTTATTTTATTTTAATCTATAAATAATTAAGAGATACATTCACAAGGACTCTATGTCCAAGTTAGTTTGAGTAAAATGAAAGCGTATGAAAAATGTGAATGAATGAATACTTGTTAGAAAAATGTCTTATATAATGTTGCTATTCGACGGAAAAGTTAGTTGTTCAATTACTAAGCATGTGGCAAGTTAGTTACTCGTGCATGTGACTGAGGTGGCAAGGCCTAAAGTCGGTTAGGATTAAAGAGTCGTCTTAAGTAAGTGGAATGCCTAATAAAAATATTTGAAAGAACTTACTTTTGAATGCTTGTTTGGATGTAAGCAAAGGTCGGTACTAGTCACAAACCCATGACGGTTAAACTAAGACACAATTAAACGCAATCCCATGGCGATTAGTTTAAAATTTTTTAAAAAATAAATGTGACTTCAATTATAACATTAATATATGTTTAATGATTAAAATGATAATAAATAATTAAACTTAAAAACTTATTCGTATTCATAGCATGAAGTTTTTTTTAGCAAATACCAACGAAGACTTATTTTGTGTTTTCTTATTTTCACTATTTTGGTAGTTGTTTATATTTTAAAAGAATGTAATTCAGTTGATTAAATATTACACGAGTATTATAAATCTATCAATATCATCTTTGTTTCCTACCAATATAAAAAAAAATATTATCAATGATTAAAACGATGATTTATCCTTTAAAGTTTATAAGCTCCTCTTTGAGAAACATTTTTCGCGCAAACCAAATCGATGTTCAACTAATTCTTCAAAGGGTGGGATGGTGATGCAACCAAATACCCAGAGGTAAATTCCTCAATCACATAGACGGGGTTATCAACAAAAACGAAACGCCACCAAAAGTCGAATTCCTACTGTATTAGGTACAGGCGTGACTCGTGAACACTGAGGACATAATCTAGAAGGAATAAAATAAAGAGCAAAGGCAGCCATGAAAGAAAACTTTGAACAAAGTCGCAGTAAGCCCCACAAGTACTCCAAATTACACTCATAATTGATACTTGATAATTGAAACACAAACATGACAGAATCAACCTTCATGCATACAAAATCATCCACAACGTCATTGTTGATTCCGAACCTGCATCTCTTATCAACAATTCTGGGCCACAGAGAGAGTAAGTACCCACTACCCAGTCCCCAAGTCCCAAAACTAACAATTTAAACAACAAAGCACAAACATCTATCTTATCAACAAAACTCAAAGTTCCTTAAAAAAAAAAAAAATAACAAGGTCGACAAATGGTGTTGTAAAACAAGAATCAGACATCATACATATTCAAGCACTAGCAGGTGCAGAATTCCAGAAGATATCCTTAAGCGCAGGACGAAGTTGTTTGCTGCAGAACTGGTTATACTCCAACGTATCCCCATTGTCCTTCTTGACCTCCACCACCATAAACGACGGCGTCACGGCGTAGATATCCGCCGCAATCGCAAGCTTCCCCTTCCTCCCACGCTCCTGTCCCTGAAGCCTCACTTTCGTCTCGCTACTCTTCACGTCAAACTTCCCCGCCTTGGCCACCTCTTCCAGGCGCGAAATGACGCTGCTCGGCGTCCCCGCGGTGGCGAACCTCATCTCCTCCCTCCTCTTCTCCTCGAACAACGGCGACAAATTGAACCCCTCCGACAAGGAGATTATGTGGAAAGCATTCATCGTCTCCTGATTCTCAATCTTCTCCTCCAAATCGACCTTCTCAACCACCTCCCCCACCTTCCTCGGCACCTGTTTCTTAAACCAAGAAGACTCCATCACTTTAGAAATACTAATCCTCGTATTCGGATTCGGATCAAGCAGTTTCGTAACAAGCTTTCTCGCATCGAGAGAGAACCACGGTGGACACTTGAAGTCCCCTCTGTAGATTTTTTTATACATGGCAACCAAATTATCATCCTGAAAGGGTAAAAAGCCAGCGAGGAGAACGTAGAGGATTACTCCGCATGACCATATATCAGCCTTGGCACCGTCATAGCCTTTCTTAGCAATAACTTCCGGTGACACGTACGCAGGAGTGCCGCACGTGGTGTGTAACAGCCCGTCCTCTTTAAGGTGTTCGGAGAAGGCGGTGAGACCGAAGTCGGAGACCTTGAGGTTGCCGTGTTCGTCCAGGAGGAGATTCTCAGGCTTGAGGTCGCGGTGGTAGACGCCGCGGCTGTGGCAGAAATCGACGGCGGAGATTAACTGCTGGAAGTAGAGTCTGGCCACGTCATCCTTTAAGCGTCCCTTGGACACCTTGTTGAAGAGCTCTCCGCCGCGGACGAGTTCCATGGCGATGTAGATCTTGGACTTGCTGGCCATGACTTCGTGGAGCTCGACGATGTTAGGGTGCTTGACCATCTTCATGACCGAGATCTCCCTCTTGACCTGCTCCATCATTCCGACCTTGATGACCTTTTCTTTTCCGACCACCTTCATGGCCACGTGGTGCCCCGTCTCGAGGTTCCGCGCGTGGTACACCTTGGCGAAGGTTCCGTGGCCCAGCACACGACCTAGCTCGTACTTCCCATGCAGCAACGTCGACTGTCGCTGGCTGTTGCCTTTCTCAGTCGTCATCTATAATTAATTAACACTAGAATAGTAGAATGGAGAATGGGAATATGAGAGTGCTACTACCCGTCTTCGACGTGTTTGCGGTGGCAATTTCTGCCGGAGGTTCTGCGTTTGGCAGGGCCACCTGCTTCAGAAGGACTGAGCCAATGCTCAATTCTCATTTCTCTGCATTCCTCACTCGCCACTTGCGGACAAAATATCCCCAACTCTTTCTTTCATTCAACTCAACCAATACTTCCACCCTAGCGGCCCTAGGTTTCCTTCCTTTTCCTTTTATAGCGCCGATTTAATCAATCTCACGGTGGATGAAATGGACACGTGTATGAACCATCCTGAGGCTCCATCATGGACTTGTCTTTTTCTAATTGCCGACTCTCAAACCACACACACCAGAAACAACTGCCCCTTGCTGTGCAAAACGCGAGGTTGAGTACTTGAGTTTGTCTTCTGTTTTTTATTTTTTTATTTAAAGAAATTAAAATTAATTATTATGAATGAATGTATCTAAATTAAATAAATACCTTAATTACAAATAGTGTGTATAAAGGGAAACTTGAAAGTGTTTTGATTTGTTTTTTTATTTTTTTTAGTTGGTATGTATTTTTCATCAATGATTATGGTATGATCAATAATAAAAAATGAAAAAAAAGGCATTTGTTTTATAATTATTAATGCAACAAGTACATCAAATGAAACACGGCCTTTATTAATTAATTAATTATTCTGGTATTAAACCATGGCTCAATTGCATCATGCATGCGACAGAAATGTTGTGAAGGAACATATGATAAAAAAAATCCTTGTAGGGTATGGTCCTCCAATTATTGTATGGCTATAACTAACAAGTTAGGACTTCGATGGTCAGTTTTTAATTTAATTTGTGACAGTCACGGAAGAGCTCACGATTACGAATATAATTATCTGCATCCAGAACAATCAATGTGATTTTGGTCCCCGCGTGTCAGAAAATTATTATTTTTATATAAAAATAATTATTTTTTTTAGACAAACATGAATTTTAAGTATAATTAAATCTTAAATTAAAAAACTTTCGTAATTGATCCTGTCAAATAATTAAAAATCCTAATTACGATAATTAAATAAACATAGTTAAGATTGTTATCATTATAACATATAAAAATAACTAAATCAAAATACGTGATAATGAATGAATTTGTTTATTTTTTAAATATTTATTTTAATAAAATAAGTACTTTTTTTTATTTTTTAGTGTGTCTGTTTAAACTTTTTTCACTTAAAATAAATTATTTCCTGATTATTTTTTTGAGAAGTATATCATAAAGACAACATTCATATTTGCCATCTCTATATCTTAAAATAATTAATATTCAGTTATTATTTGACATTTTTATACACAATAAAATAAATGAATAAGCATATTTATGTTTAAGCTGACTGACCTTAATATAGATTTGAAGCAAATAAGATCATTAAATAATAAAACTATTAAATTTAAGGCAATCATATTTTTAAGACTTAAATTATATATTATTTCATTTGCTTCGCTTTATATGACATTTTAAAAACAAAAAAAATAATCTAAATTAGTTGTTGCTTTAAAAAATAATGAAGCATTAATATTTTTTTCCCATGGAGTATTCTTAATGGGAGTAATTAATTAAAGAGATAAATAATTTATTATGAAATTATATAATGACAAAGGTTAATCACTGTTTTCAAGGTATTAATAAAAGAAAATAAAATTGTTAAAATGTGTAAAATTATATTATTCATAATTTTTTATATAATTTTTATAATAAATATTTAATCATTTTAAGTTTTTAATTAATATTCTAATGACATTGGCTAACGAGACTGGAATGTGGTCTAATTACTTTTATTGACTTAACTACTAAGTATTTAAAAAATGGTAAAAAATATTTTAAAAAATAATTTATCAAATAGACAAATAAACTTTTTCATAAATATTTTTTTAAACTAAAATGACTTGTAAAATTCTTTAACATTGACTGAAAATAACTGCAGGATATATTAATTGACTTTTATTTGGTCTATAGGTATGATTCCTTTTTATTTATTAACGTTTTTAATTTTGTCCATACATGATCGAAATTCCCCTATATAATTGTCCTTTTTTTCATTGTATTTGTTTAGAATATTTGTCAACAAAAGATTATATAAAGAAAACAACATTATTATTCCTCGATTAATTTATAAATATAAGTAACATTAAGTTTTATTGTTGTTTCATGTACGACACCCACCTACCCACACAGACACATCTATTTATTTTAAGATAAATTAATTAAAAATAATAATAATAGTAGTAATAATAGACTTTTTTAATACTAGTAGTATCCAAATACTGTTGTATACATGTGCGTATTAACTATAATTAATTGTTTAGTTAACACATCAATATATTTATATATCATTGGCTCGATTTATATGACTTATTTTTTTGGGTATTTATATGACTTCTTTAGTTTATCTATTTGTAAGAATCTGGCCATGTGTTCACAAAAAATAAAAAAATCTGGCCATCTCGACGATGCACAAGACTCCAGAGCCTTCAAGAGATTACTTATCTCATAATAGGTAGATAAAAGAATATTTATTATTGTAAGAGATATTTTTAATTGTCTCAATAACCTAATGAAAGGGGGGAAATGGAATGTATAGTTAATACTTTTTTAATTTTTAATTTTATTATTATCTTTCTTTTTCTTTCTTAAAACAAATAAAAGAGGTAATTATATTATGTTTTAATTCTGTACCCAAAAAAAAGTTTTAATAGAGTTTAGTATGAATTTTAAAGCCGTATATCAAATTAACAATTAAAAAGATAATTATTTTAATATTTTAATAGAATATTTGAGTTTTAATATTTATCTCATCATTTATCAAAATAAATTAAGTTGTTATCACGGATAATTAACTTTTTGATAGAATTTCAAGTTATCTTAACAAGGTTTGGTTTTTATTTAATTATATTAATTTTCAATAAAAAAAATTAGTCATCCTTAAAAATTATCGTTTATTTCTGGAAACATATTTTACAGAAATCAAAATTAAGTCATCTCCTACTTTGCTAAATGAGTCACACTTGTTGAGTTTGTGTCTATTATTTTAGTTGTCAATCAATAGTATAAATGAATATTTTATCGATCCAAGTATTTCAATCATCGTTCCACCACCGTTTTCCTTTTATATTCCAGCAACGATAGTTCATATTTGAGTTAAAGTTTGTAGACTTAATTTGTATCAAAATCAAGTTTACAAACTAAATTAACAAAAATAAGTCTAATTTAATTTCTTAAAAATTGAATTTTTAAGTAAAAATTTAATGTACAAACAGACTTTTAAAAATTATCAAACATATCATAAAACTGAGTTTAGAGGGAAAAAAAACCCACTAATAACTATAGTCTCTAGTTAGTAACCAATAAATGTGGAAGTGAGAGTAAATTTCAAACTCAATTACTGTGTATTTGATTTAACGGGGAGAATTAATTCAAAATCGAAAATCAGTTTCTTGTTACAGAATAATATAAAATTAATTATAGATTTATAGTTAATTTTAAATTAAAATGATTTTAAATAATTTTTAAAACATTTACATATCCCTTTTAATCAACTGAATAAGACTCTTTATTTCAAACCATATTACTTTAAATTTAATTTTAATTAAAACCAACTTATAAAATTAATTCGTTTCAAAATCATTTTTTCACTTTCATCCAAACATACACTTGCTTTGCTGAGAAATAGAAAGGAGAGAACGTGCATGTTTGGCGTAAGTCTGCAAGTGGCTTCACGACTCAGAATTCAGGACATGCATTATTTTCTTCGCAGGCTCATTATTTTTATAATAGTTGGTTAATTAAACAATAAATTATTTAAAACTATGTAAATACAAAATAACTATTTATTAGAATGATAGGATATCAATATTTCATTAACTTAAATACTTAATGCATACAATTGACGTAAAATAAACAAGGAAGATCATATTTTTGTAGAATGCTGTTTAGATACATTTTTAAAAAAGAAAAATAAACAAATTTCTAAGCAAACATAAATTTCATAGTGTACTCAAATATGTTACTTTTTACTGTTTTTTGAAAATTGTTGAGTGTAGGCACCGATTTATACGTACAGTAAGAATTTATTCGTTGAGATGCGACCTATGCCCAGATGACGCATCGTGCATGCACTATTCCCCTGTGGTGTGGGTGGTGGGTGAAATTAAATGAACTACTGTATATTTGGATATTGCAGGGAGATTAGTATAATATTCATATTTATTAGGGAAGAAAAGTTTAATTTACTTTATTTTTTCTCTACAAATGAAATAATATAATTGCACGTGTAAAAGTAAAATTATAAGAGTTCTAAATAATGTTTTAGTCCCTGTGTAAAACAGGTTTTTTTATTTGTTAAATAACAAACTTTAATTAATGTAACAATAATTTTAATTTAATGATAAATCTTAAATTGAGATCTTATACTATTTTTTGATAGATATAGTGTTACATAAAATTAAAGATCTCTAAGATCTCTTCCATTTTTTTAATGATAGATCTCATTTTGAGATCTTAGGAAAAAAGAAAAAGAAAGAATTTTTTTTTTAATATTGTGCATATCTTAAGGGATCTTCTACAAGAACTCATGTTTCATGTTGGAGATCTCTTTAACTCATTGAGAGATCTAGTGAAAATCAGATCTTGAACTCATGATCCTTGTTCAAGATCTTGCACTAAAGATGCTCTTCTCCCATTATCAATGAATTTAATAAGAACATCTTTAATGTTATATCTTGAAGAAAGATCTTAAGTTCAAGATCTGATCTTCACTAAATTTCTCAATAAAGGAGACAGAGAGATCTCCAACATGAAAGATATCTACAATTGTTCAAAAAAGAATAAATTTTTTTCCCTTTCTCTTTCTTCTTAAGATTTCAAAATGAAATCTACCACTAAAGAAAAAAATGGGAGAGATGGTGAGAGATTTTCAATCCTACTTGTCACTATAGGGTCCATCAGAAATTGGTCTAAAATTTCAATTTGGAATCTACCACTAAATATACTATAAGAATCTCGCAATTAAATAATTTTTTTGTAATGTGTGTTTTTATTTGACCTTATGCTGATTTGATGTATTTTCTTTTATTAAAATATAGGTTGAATGTATGATTTAATATATCGTTTCTTGGGATCGGGAGTCCAATTTGATTAAGTGATTTAATTTTGGGTTTTGAAAATCATCATGTGTTTATTTGTTTATTAGATCAATTCAAAAGATAATTGTATTGTGTTTGTGTGTAACGCATAATAGATCTAGTATTTATGATGATTAAATATTAAATTACATGTCTATTTAAAGAATGATATGATTCTCACTTAATTTATGTTTTCTTTGACGACTCATTGCATTGCTCCATTAAATAGTCTATTTGTAAAAGAAAATATATCAAGAGAAATATCTTGTTCATGACATATATGCTTGTATAAAAGCTCCCGCAATATCAAGTGCTTTTGCAAGATCAAGGTGATTACTCTAAAGGATGTCTCAATTAAGTGGTATGCACAGTTATGAGCATGTTGCATTATTATTTAGGTGTTTTAAATCCTGGTATAGATCCTATTAATTCTTACATCATCAATTATTTTTTGAATATATGAATATTTTTTAAAAAAATTATACAAAAAATTTACACATAATTATCCTATCGTGATAAGTTAATAGATTATTAATTCACTTTATTACATCATCACTTGACAATAAAAATTAAAATAAATAAATAAAATCTTCAAAGGACTAAAATTAGTCGTGATTTGAACAATTTAACGATTGTCCTGCTGTAACAATTTAACGTGATTTGAACACTTGAAGCAGATCTAAACACCCACTAATGACAGTCGTCCAAAATAAACAAAACGCGTGTTTAAAGTTTTTACGAAGGACTTTTCTATGGGGTTTGAGTGTAGGTTCTTTTTCAATTTCTCTCATATGTATTATTGCAGTATTATCCTATTATTATTCTATTCAGTTCGCTTCAGTGCCTTGTAACTAAACAGGTTTGAAAATTAAAATTATTTGTAATATTAATATTTGAGCAGATGCACATAAGCAAATGTTTGAATCACTAATCAATTCGTAAGCTTGCTAGTAAGTAGTATCTATACATCGCGGATTAGTAAGCAATAAATAGGGTTACATGCATGAGATTGCAATCACGTTTTAAAATTCGTTCTAAACTCTGCATTTAATTATAGATGGAATTTTTTTATTTTTATTCTTTAAGTTTTTTTGGGATGCAAATTTTTGCTAGTTGAATAAATGATAATAATAATAGTAGTAATACATTATACATGCTTACTTCAACATGGACCCAACTAGAGTCTTTGCTGGTCTTTGTTTCGTCCTTTTGTGACATCTATTTAAATTCAATATTATAGTTCAGGCATATATAATTATACTCCGAAGATCTTTTCCCCACACTTATGTATTCTGGCATTGGTTGTGTTTATGGTGGATAATGAAGGTTGATTGTATGATTCCCTGTTGTCGAGACTCGAGGGTCTTGTTCTCCCGTCTTATATTTCTGTTTAGATTAAGAGAAAAATATAAAGGAATGAAATATAGGAAGAAAAGAAATAGAAATCATAAGAATAAAATGAGAAAAAATGTTTATGGTTTTAATGCATGACAAAATAAGAAGAAAAGAATTAAATAAATTATATGTAAAATATTTATATACTGTTTAAAAAATTTCATTCCATTATTTTTTTAACATAAGTTATTTATTATTCTTTTAAAAATATTTTTATGTGATTAAAAAATTAAAAAAATCTAAATACTTATTTTATTATTTTCTCATAACATAAAATTAATATTTATTTATTTGTGTTAAAAAATGTATTTAATTTAAAAAAAATGAAGAAACATATAGTCATTTGATGAAATCTACTGTAATATATCTCTAAACAATAGAATGATAATTTCATTTCCTTCACTTTATTTCATTTTGTTTTATTTAGTATGCTTACTATTAGATATGAAAATTAATTTATATCGTAATTATGGCGACCTCTTTCTGTTTCACTATTTTCCAATCTATTATTATTGATAAATTATTTTTGCTGCTACGTTTATATTAATTTCTACTCAGTATTTTTCAATATCTATTATTGGTAAATTGCTTTTGCTTTAAATTCAGATCATTCATAAAATGTTCTGACGTTTTTATTAAGATTATAATGTTCTCCCATCAAGAAATACTCAGCCACCGCTTAGACAGTCAAATCCCAACCATCGGTTTCTTCTTTATTACCCAAAAAGAAATTAAGGAACTAATAAATAGAGTTGGAAATTTTGTATAACTTTATGTTTCTCTTTACGTTAAAGAAATAAATGGATTCATCAACATGTCCAAGTACTGTAGGTGACTAGTCCGCATAGTTTTTTTTTTTTTTTTTTGGTTTTCCGCATATCTATTCTATTTCTTCATAAACAAATGTTATTCAGATACTAAATATAAGTATCTCCAAATAAAATTTTAATTTTAATTTATTATATAATGAAATATTAATTTCTTTCCACTAGATTAACCTCCGTTGGTATACTACACATAATTTGTTATAATTAACTTGGGTTGATTGGTATTGTTATTCACTCAGATTGACGGTGGATAAGGTGGGGGAAGTATGTCATATGGTGGATAAATATATTTCTATTTCCCTGATAATGTATTTGATTCTAAATATATTGGTATTCTATTTTTTTAATTATTTATATTTTTTGTTCTTATATTTATTATTATAATAACTAAGACAGATGTAGATGTCGACTGTCATCGTTGTTCGATTAATTATATGGATGTCACATATCAATCCTATTTTCAAATTTCTTTCGTCAAACACTTTCTCATTTTTTTCTCAACCTCCCTGCAATGTTTTCTCACTTTCTCTCATCAAGAACTAATTTATTGTGTTTATGACTTATTATTACATTTATTTATTTATGCTTTTCTCCCCTCTAATTTACAAATTGCTATTGGGATATATAGGTTTGGTGTTTTCATAGTCCAAATCATATGTATTACTATTGCGGACCAGTACCACAGCCAACAACCAACAACCATGCCAACGGTTTTTATAGAGAAAATCACGAAGCTTAATTTGTTTTAATTATCTCTAAGATAGTAGAGCTGTACGTTTCTCTTGTAATTATATGATCAGAGATCTGATAAATACTAATAATTAATAGCTAGTAACCAAAATTTTCTCGAATAATTGTTTTGCATATGATGGGATCTCAAGTTACAAACTGGGGTGGGCACCAATCTACGAGATGCCATCATGTGAAATGATAAATTCAGTGACATCTTTGCTTGTCTCCATAGTTTTTCATATTCACTGTATGGTGTTTTCTTTTTTGTTAATTAAGTAATCACTAATCAGTCGTTGAGAGTCTCCTTTCCCAACATTTGATACCACACATGCATTGCCTAGTCCAGTTACTATCTTGAGCAGTGCTATCTTGATTTTGGTCATATATACCTACCACGAATTTAAGCTTGAAAGATACCTACCATAATTTGCAAAGATAAATAGTGGACCCAACCAATAAAAAGAAGAGAAGAAATCATGCTCATATATACTAATTTAATTATACACACTAACTGGACATGTGAATAAGACCGTTTGACATATGGTAT